>JBAMCP010000203.1:0-77123 GCA_037075105.1 Lissocephala sabroskyi
GAAGAGTGGGCCGCCCCAAGAAAACCTGGCGACGAACGGTGCTGGACGAAATCGCGGCAGCAGGCGAATCCTGGAGCACCATCAAGCAGAAGGCCCAGAACAGAGTCCGGTGGAAGGCTCTTGTAGATGCCCTAAGCACCCAATAGCGGAGGAAGAGGAAAAAAAAAAAAAAAAAAAAATCGAAGGCCTTAATAAGCATTTATAAATATAAAATATTCCGTAAGTGTAAATTTATATGTTTCGTAAGTTGTTTGGTTCTCGTTTACTTTTATTTGATGCACTTCCAGGTGACGTTTCATTAGAGAGTTTTGAGTGAACCATTGGAAGGTCTTTTCCCAAGGAAATGGCACTGCGCCGTCGCGACAGACGAGACCAGCAAGGGAATGAAATTTAAATTAAATCCACAGCAGGCCCAGCCGATTTTTTAATAATGAAATAATAAGTCTTTATTTTATTTCTTAAAATAAAGCTAAAAAACTTTAATGCTTCTTCACAGGGAATTAAAACTAACTGCCATCGGCTATGGGCTTAAGTAATAAATAAAGTAATAAAAATTATCTTTACATTCTTCATAACCAAAATAAAACTCTTCTTTTTAGGTTGACAGACTGTTTGCCGGTGTGAAGCTGATCTCGACATAAAAAAATCGAGGTATTTAAATCCTTTTGCTGATGTTAAGCGCGCTCCATGAAATATTGCCATGGCATTTGGTTGGTGTTGGAAATCCTTACGATTTCAATAAACGAATGTAAGGAGATTTCAATTTAATATTTTATGAATTTCATTTTTTTAAAGCAATTGATATCCGCGCATTTAACAGGTTTGCAGCGGAAGCTTAATTGTCTGGCTGACAGACCTAACCGTGGGCTTGTGTCGTGTAAATTCCCCCGTTGAGCGTATAGTGAAAAAATGGGAATTAAATTGTGCGCATAAATTACTGTTTTGTTTTTTTGTTGTTTATTAAATGGAATTTATGTTTGCATTCGTTGAAGCGTTTTTTTTTTGCGACGACGATTAAATTAAAATTTGCTGCTTTCAAGCCCTCAAAAGGAACCGAAACGTGATGGACGACCACTGAGGTGTGAATGGGCCGTTGTTCTAATGATTTTGTGGTCGTCGCAAACAACAAATGGCAGCACTTGGCCTGGAAAAAGTTAATTTCGTCCAAGGACAATTAAAATGTGCCATGCCCAACGAAAAATTAATGCCCTGATAATTTCCAGCATTGCAAACAGATCAAGCAAATCTTTAAGCAAATCTTTGCGCTTAGTTTACTAAATCCGAGTTTAGTTTATCGCTGAGGTTTTTTCCTTATCTTGGAAGAAAAGTATTCCCAACCCGAAGGGTGAATAAAATGCAAAATTGGTAGTTGTTTTTTTTTACACTTTTATTGAATTTATATTTTTGAATTTGCATTTCCATGCCGGCTGTGCACTCGCTTGCCCCGAATGACCCCCAAGTGCCATGCTCATTTCATAATTACCATCGATTTGTTTCACTTAAAATTTACGTAATTTATTTTTAATTTTTCGTTTTTTGGTTTTACTGATTTTCAGAATTTGTTTGGGATTTTCAATTTTTAATTTTGTTTTGCTTTTTATTTGCGGTTGGCATTTGTCAACAGACATTCAACACACACACGCACATAAATTTGCCGCACACTCGGTGCTTCTGAAAAAAATGTCCTTCAGTAGTCGAAGGATTTAATGGCAACGTTTTTTTATGTTTTTGTTTTTTTGTTTTTCGATCGCTTTAAAATTATTTGCATTGCGCAAAATTGTTTGCTTAAGATTAAAGTTGAATTTGTTTTTAGTTTTACTTCCTTTTGCCCTCTTTTAACATTTATACGCGAACCTTAAAAATTTTTTTATTGTAATTTTTTTTTCTGTTCTTTCACTTCCATTGCATGAGTCTGTGTTTTTTTCGGTTTCATTCTCATTAACTATGCTAAAAAAAAATTGGTTAACACATTTTTAATCGTGGCTTATCAGTAAAATTTTAATTTCATTTTTTTTTAATTTTTCTCTTTTTTTATATTCTCACCTCATCATCATTAATATCGTCATATTTCTCTATTATTCTTAATTTGTTTTTTCTTTTGCATGCAACATGGACTTTCGATTTATCTGCTTTTTTTGTGGGTTTCTGGTTTTTTTTTCACCTTATTTATACATAAATTACACACACATCGTCTATATGTTTACCGTTATATGTATGAAAACAAACGCGTGTGTCACATAATAATTAAAGTTGCTTACGTTGAATTTCATTCAAAATATTATGTAAACATTGGAAAGTTTTCATCGGCCGTTTAAGCGATGTAACCGTTTTGTTTGCCGTTCAGGTTGCAATTCTTTTGACTTCTTTGATGACACAAAAAAACCCTTACATACTATGTGTAGATATATGAACATGGTATATATTTAAAGTTTAATTACCCATTTTGTATTGTGCAGTTTCCGATTGGCAGTTTTTCGTAATTGCCATTTTTTGTGGGGGAAAGATTGCAGCACTTCGGACAACCCGAAGTCGATGGGGTAATATTTCCCTAAGGGGGACATGGAGAGTGGCGAGTGGAGGGGGAGTTGGGACATGGGAAGAATGACGTTATTTCTCATCGATATTATTGACGTCTATTTGGTCTTTTGGGTTGCCTTTTAAAATTTCATTTAGTTTTGGTTTTTTTTTTTTACATTGATACAATCTTTGAATTTTTAACGCAATCACATTTATAAAATATATGTTTTTGTTTAAGAAATATTTTAGTTCTTACTTCGTCGGCTTGGCTTCGGTTTTTAGGTTCAGAAGTGTCTTTAGCTTACTTATACATAAATACAGATGATATTTCATATTCATATACATTTATATTTATATTATGGGATTAGTTTGTATATTTTGACTATTTGGATTCTTTTCTTTCTTTTGAGAGCGAAATTTTAGTAAGTTTTCTTATTGTATGGTTTAAGTTTAAAAAGGGGAAAGGCAAGACACGGTAAAAAGTTCAAATTAATCTTCAATAAAAGGGACTTTGAGTAAATTTTCGTTAGCTGCAAAATCGACTACTCTAGATCGCCATGGATTTGTATGTAACCAGATTTCCTTTTAAGAAATTTCTTTCGAGTTCTTAGTTTTTAGGCTCACACAGTCCCAACGATTCTGGGTCAAAAGGAAATCAAGAGAAGGTGGAGAAGAGAAAACCTACAGAAGGAGAAGGAAAAATAAAAGTTCTACTGCAGTGACAGAGTATCTGATATTCATAGTATCAAGTATTTTTCTATTTACTTTACTTTCTTACCCAACGACCCTCAAAAGGTGGCAAGGGGTAAGTTTACGTTATGGAGAATCTAGAACCCGCCCACATTTACACAGACACCGAAACTATTAACCTATTCGAAATACGAACTATGTTTATATTTATTTTTGTTAATGTGTTAAAAAAAATCCTTTTATATACAAAATCTTTGGTTTCAAACATAAATTGATCTTTTTTTTTGGGATATTCGGAACTCTGTGCAGAGCACTCTGTGCCGATTTATAGCCACTTACTTAGCCTACACATACACTCACTCACACTCACACACACTCATCCGGACAATTGCGATACTCGCGTAAAAAAAAAAAAAAATTCTCGATGCCATTTGGGTGGCGGCTCGGGAGACTTTGCCCCCAAAAGTTTTTGTCACGATTCCTTAACAAATAACCAGAAAGAGCTCAAATAGATTTCGATAGACTTAAGTGTAGGAGGGAACCCAACGATTGGACATTTAGAACGTCGTTAGCCAACAAGATGAAGAAAATTGTTATCCTAATTTTTTCGTTTTTTTTCGCACGGTTATTTACAGAGGCGGAACGGTGGGTGGGATGGTTGGGATTATGGAGAATTTCAGGACAAATAAGCGGGCTAATCTTACAATTAACTTTCGGTTTGGTTTTTGTTTTTTTTTTTTTTAGAAAAAAAAAGTGACCATTTTATGTATTTTTTTGTTTTTTTTTTTTTTGATACTGCATCCTGGCCGTTCCTGGCTTAGTCTACTTAATTTAGTGATAACAGGACCAAGAGTGACTCGCGGTCGTTTTAAAAAATTAAAGAAAACGTCATAAAAAGGAAACTAAGTCGCATGAGGAATCCAAAGATACTTTGGGAACTTAAAATGTTGGCAACTCTCTGCGTTCAGCGCCGCCGCCCAACGTCCTCGCGGATCCAACGAGCTATGTTCCTGCCAAGGCAACGCCATCCTTCTCCGGGCAAAAGCTGGTCAGCCTCTGCCATATCCCTGCTTCCGTGGAGCACTCTCCATCCTGCTGTTCCTGGTGGTGGGCTGCCGTTGACAGCGGCTGGCCAATGCCAGGCTTGTTGCTCTGGATCAGCAGCAGGCCGCATGTGAGCAGCAAAAGGAGCAGAAAACCAGGCGGCTCAATGGGTACAGAATTGCCATGGTGCATAGCCGCCGGATGTTCGCCTGAAAAGGGCGAGAGACAAAAAAAGAGACAAGATTAGTGTTGGGCCGTTGGAATGTCGAGTTGAGTTAGTTGAATGGCTGCAGCCCCCGTCCGCTGGCCCGCTCGGGTTTGCCATTAAATTGGGCCAACTGGACGGCTGCCTGGCAAATCCAAAGCTTTATTGCCTATTAACTTAATTGCCGGCAATAAAAACGCCAAGACGAACCCCCGCCCAAGTCCCCCCAAAAAAACAAAGCGCCGGGCGTGGGTACACCAAACAGACAACACTTAAAAGTGGCAACATGGCTGGCAAGGTGGTCGGTCCTTGGGCCCAGGTCCATGGGTGGGGTGCCGCGTACACGTAGCCGAGCAATGCGCTTTGCCATAAATTCGAAATGAAATGCGCGCCTGTCACTGGCGGCGGCGGTGCCTCCCGGCAGCCGGCTTCGGCCGTCAGGCTGGCCATTCTGGTTGCCAACTTCAATTATCATGCATCGTTCGTCCTTTACGAGTTCGCTGATGCTCATCATGAGCTGTTACTTAAGTGCCTTAGCGTCCAAACGGCGGCCCCCCCGCAAGCTGGTGCAGTCGAGGCCCAAGTAGGCGAAACAGGCTGTGGCCTGGGCGGCTGCAGCACGTGGCCTAAACAGTTGAAGTTTCTTCACTGAATGCTAAATGGCCTTGGGGCGAGGAGAATGAAGTCGGAGCTGCCACAGTAATTACCCGGCTGGGACGAGACGAGGCGATTCGGTTGACATAATTAAGTTTCGGAGTTATCGTCACGCAGCCGTGGGGAGGAGGGCACTAAAACTGCCGGGAACAACAATGATGGACTCGCCGGCTCGCTGACTGACTGCCTGATTGACTCCGCTGGCTTATTTTCTTGAATTGCGTGTAAGACAATAAACCGAGAAGACGACTTCTGAGTTTGATTTGATGATCGATCGAAGGCGAGCCAACGGAAAGGGAATCTTGAGGACGTCAGAATTTTGGGAGCTTTAATTTACTTTGAGCTGGACCAGCGATTAGTCTTTGTTCTCATTGCTGGGAAGGAAGCATAACAAAGCTTCTTGACCAACTAAGAGAATCAAACGAGGGACTTATGTTCTTGCTCAGATTGGATTCTGAGCCGATCAGAGAATAATTACTGCGGGCGACTTGAAAGCAAAACCGCTTACATTTGAATTTGTTCCACTGGTCGCCTGCAATGATCGACTTGACGCTAAGCTTCTTGGTTTTGTCTTTGAGGCGGCCTCATCAATTATGCAAGGCAGTCGGGCGAAAAGGCCACTTTTAGCCACCAACTTGACCGCCACTCAAATCACAGTGATTTTCACAAAACAAGCAAACAACAACAGCAAATTGAAGGCTCGTGGCTGCCAGACAAATCCAAGCCCCCGCCGATATTCAAAGCAACCCAAATTCACTTGTGCGACGATTTTTTCCTTCTTTTTATTAAATCAAACTACTTAGAAATGCGGTCACCCCCCTGCGGGGTAACCAGCAACGCCACATTAGCCATGCATGGCCCTGCGTTGGGCTTCGTTCGTCATTCGCAATCGGCGAAGGCAAACAACTTGTGTTAATTACTTAAGTTTCGGCAGTTGTTCCACTTAACAAGTTGACTTTGTTGTTGTCGTTTTTAGTGCCCGCTCTGCTCGGCGGCGGCCCTTGCATGTGGTGTTGCCCGGTGTTTGTTGCTCTTATTTTAGTCTAATTCAATGGTGAATTTGTTGTGGGCTCCCCACGCCCGGGCCGCCTCCTCGGTTGCTACTTACACGCCAAAGTCATTTGCGCTTAAGTTGTTAAAGTTTTTGCTTTGTAAGCATTTTTTTTTTTTTTTTGTTCTCTTTTGGCAACGACTAGCACACTGGCTGATGCCCGTCAAAGCCAACATACACACACACAGGGGGTGGGTGGGTTGTAGCAGGATTTGGAGGCAGGAAAGCAAAGTAAAACGGGGACGAGCGGAAACACTAAAGGAAACGCCACTGAGCTGCGGCATAAACGAGTCAAAACTTACGAAAATGTTTATGTTCAAAGTTTTTGCAACTAATTTTCTTTGACTTTGTCTGAGCGGCAGCAGCGAGTTGGCGCAACGAACTTGTCTGCTACTCGGGCTTCTTTTTTGCCGCCATATCGATGGCCTATGGCCTGAAGGACCTGTAGGCAGACAAACAGCCAGACAACATTTTCACATTCGCTGGTCAGCTGGCGGTAGGCTAATTGCACCCATAAATGTGAGCTCAGCGCATCTCCAAAGAGCCTAGTAACATATTTATACCCTTTACCCTTCTATATAGAAGTAGGAAGGCACACAGAGCTTATCCGCTGATGGTAGGCTAATTGGACCCGTAAATGAAAGTTCAGCGCATCTCCAAGACAAGGAGTCGTATAACAAATTTATACCCTTTACCCTTTTATTAAACACTTCAGGTTGCTGGGAATATTTCTACAATTTTGCTAAGCTTCCTTGGAAATATGTCTAAGCTCCTTTACCTTGACATTAAATGCCCTTTTTATATTTACCCCTTACCATCAAGAAGTGTGTATGGGGTAACTTTTCATTGCTTTTGCCTTAACGGCCGATGTGAATAAAATACTGCGCTCTTTTTTAGAGTTTACTGAATTTAGCTCTATTTAAAAAAAATGCTATGGGTAAATGAAAGGTTCCTTCGAACTTATTCTCTTAGTTTTCATTCAGAGATCTCTCACAACCGAGTCTTATACCTTGTTTACGATGCTGGGCATTGGGAGTCGCTAGCTGCCACCTTTTCCTCAATTAAGTGAAATAATTGAGATTGATATTTTTTCGTGTTTTGGGGTAGCGTTTTTTTTTGGTTGTTGTTTGTTTGTTTTGCATACCGGGCTACTCACCATCGACGATGTGCACTCGCACCACCGTGGGATTGGCATTTGATGGCGTGCATGTATAGGATCCGGAGTCCTGCTGAATGGCCTTCTGGACCAGCAGGCGACTGGTGGTCACCACACCCTTCTCGGTGACTAATGATATCCCGCCGCGAGGTGAATCGAAATTTATGACCTGAAATGAATAACAAACAAGAACAAGAAGAAAAAGAAGAGCTTATAAACAAACAGCTTACAGTTCTTTGACCCCCGACCCCGTCCCCACACAAAACCCATTTTCAGGTATGCAAGGGAATCTTTTTTTTTGGCAAGGACTATAGAAGCTATTTGTGCGTGTGTGTGGGTTGTTTAAATTTTTATTAATGATTTCGTGTTAGTCAACAGCGCTCGACGTCTGCTTTTTCGCATTTTCCGACTCTCGTTTTGTTCTGTTGTTTTTTTTTTGTAGTTTTTTAATGCCGCAATTTTATGCACACAACGGGAACTTTCATATTTCCAACTTGACATTTCCGTCCGCAATGAAAAATCATAAAAAAGCAGACGGTCGCCCCACACACATGAAAATAATAAAAATAATAATAAAGCGGTAATGCGAACAAGCGAAATGTATCCCTCCCCCTACCCAGGACTCTATGTCTCGCCATCTCTACTTGTGAGCCAAAACGGACCCTTGTCAAATGTAATTATTTGTTTTTTTTTTTTGGATTTTTGGATGACTAAACCGTCACCGACCGTGGGGAACTGGGGACTCCTTCGGGGAGTTGGCCAAGGGGCACACGTGTCTCCCAAGTGGACCGGCCGGACCGAAACCTCAAGCACAAATAGCCCACGCAGAATCTCATTTGCCACGAGGGCGCCAGGGAGGCTGGTTAATGTCAAAGGGAGAATGAGGAGACGGCAGTGAAATTTACCTTATCGTTGTGCGACCAAATGACTGTGGGTGGCGGCTCGGGGGCGAACTTCACAATGCAAGTCAAGTTGATGGTCGATCCTTTGTTGATATGCAACTCGGGGCCTCCAATCACCTCGGTGATGGGCTCTGTAAGCAAACAAAAGATAAATATATTAATTTTTATGCCGAGAATGCAGGAGGTATCAAAAGAGCGAATTCATAAGAAGTTCTTCCGTTTAAGGGTGAGCAAATGACCAAGCCAATCCAACATCCCAATCAAGAATACGGCTTCCCAATATTTAAACTTATTCAAAACCTCAAAAGACCTACGAAAGCTCAGATGCCATCCGTTTCGGCTGCTGATTGCTCCTTTACTCCATTTTTAGTCCAATTTCTCGGGATGGGAACCTGCAAGGTTGTGAGACTTTCTTTCAGTTTCTTCTATCCGATTGCTGGCCCAAAAAAATAGCCTTCAATCAAAAAGCCAACAGGATGCCCCGATTGCTTAGTGATTATACAAGAAGAATGAAATATTTATATGCTTGCCAGTTTAATCAAATCTTAGAACCTAAACTAAGAATTGAATATAAAATAGAAAATAAGTCTGCAAAGTGTTGCAGACAAAAGAGATCCGCGTGCTTATCGGAAAACTCTTTCATTTTATTGCTTCGTGGTTTTGTTAATATCATAAATGTTGAGACAGGTTGGAAGGACTTAAGTTCTACTAGTTGAAAGTTCGGAGACACCGTCTAACGACCTTTGAGCTGGCGGCAGTCGATGGAGTGGAATTGGCTGAATTGGCCTCGTTCCGCAGGAGTAAATGCAAAATGGTGCATAAAACGTTTGCGAAAAAAGCTCATTGTGGCCTGGCAGCAAAAAAAAAAAGAAAAGGAAAACAAAAGCAAGAACGCGAAGATGGCAGAAGAATCAACAGCAAAATAAGAAATAAGTAAATGAATGCTAAAAAACCCAAACGAGCAGGCATCCGGAGCCACACGGCACTGCGGAGGGTTAGAGAGTCGCGGGGCCGGAAGGTAGCGCGGCAGGAAGGACACTCAAACAGCGCCGGCGACGGCGACGGCGACGGCGACGGCGAGGACGAAACTGCGAGACGGGCGGCGTTTTTGATTCCCAATCTGATTCAGATTCAGATTCAGAGCTGTCGATTGCAGGCAGGATTTTTACTAGAAGGACGTTTGTCTGTTTAAGAAAAGTTTATCTACCGTTGCGTTAAATTGTTTTCTTTCCTGCTGTGTAACCAGAGAGCCTCCCCCTCCCCCCACCAACCAGCCAACCCCAAGGGTCGCAACTTTGGTTCGTCCGTGTGTGTGTGTGTGTTTGACATTTACACGTTTGTTTACTTTTTCGACTTTTTGCCGGAGAGCAAGGGAATCGCATTGAAATGTTCCCTTTTTAGAATGTCTAGAGACCGACGACCAACCACCGCCCCCAGCCCGACACCGTCCGTCCAGCCCCTCCCAAGTGATAGGGGGAGCCTTGAACAATTGCCAGCGGACGACAACAGAGTGCAAGTAAAAAAGTCGAGAAGTACAAGAACCAAAGAAGCCGGAATAAATACAAAATGGCAGCCGCATTGTCACAGCAGACAACCGACAACCGCCGTCCGCCGTCCGCCGTCCGCCAGCCGACGCCCAGGCCCATGGGCCGACGCACTGTGGGCAGAATTGACTAAAAAGCGGAAGAAAATTAAATATGCTCGAATTTTTATTCTTTGCTGTTCAATAGTAAAATTTAGTTTGAGGTTTTGGTTTTGATTTCTTGTTTTAGACTCGCTGATTGGTTTTATTATAAAACCCTTTCGATTTCGGCTTTATTTAATGCTGATAATTTGTGTCAATTTTAAATTTCAAAGGAATGGAAGTGGCAGACATTTATTAAGCCAAGAAGTTAAATGAATTGAGTCAGATTTAATTTAGATTAAGAATTTTTGATCTGTTGGCACTTTGGTTCATCTGATGATCGAGAAAGGCTTATAATTAATTAATTTCCGTATCAAAAACCTTTTCATATGTAACTAAAATATCCTCATCCTATATTTTGTTATCTTTTATTCAATTCCCATATTCGTTTCAAGATCTTTCATCTTTCATTCATTCTTTAAACTCTGTTCTTGAGTTCAATTTGGCCACAGTGCGAGCAGCTGGCTTGGGTGTTTCGGTTGGGCAATGCTTAAAAATTTTAAATTCAAATCCAACCGAGAAATAGCCAAGCCCAGCCAAGACAGCAGCCCAAAACAACAAATTGTGTCATTAGTTCAAGGACATCGATAGAAATCTGAGCACCGTAGGCGTTCAAGGAGGCGCCTTCGGTGAGATGAAATTTAAAACAGCCCCTCCCACTCTATATTCCGCCCAGTAAATCAACCGCCTCGTTACTATGCGCCGGGCCCCCCAAGTGCCTCCTTTTTTGCGGGCCTCGTTCAAATGTAAATAAATTGCCAATGAGTGCTTGTCGCCTGGGCCGGTGTCGGTGTCGGTGTGTGAGTTGCGCCTTTTGCGCTTCTGCTGCCTTAAAACTTTTGCCAGTTAAATTAGACGACACATGCACGTCACAGAGCAGAAACACCAACGGCCTGTAGAGGAGAGGGAAGGACTTGCGGTGTGCGGTTTGCATGTTTGTGGTAGCTTGGCACTCACTAAAAGGTAATGTCCCGGGCCACATCAGTTGGTAGTTTGTGTTCTTGATGTTTTAAGAGACTTTCCCGCCATTCGACGCCAAATGGGCCAGGCCGACTCGAGGAGGTGGCACCAAAGCTGAGTCCCTGCCCCAGCAATGGACAGATTATTATGCCTTTTCATCTGGGATTGTTGCTGGCTCTTCATTAGGAACAATTCTGAGCTGGCCATTAAAATCCTTGTAGCACCCTCAGGAGCAACGGCCCAACGGCCAGGCAAGAAGATAGCAATCTCAAGTTCTTGGCAGTCCAGCAGTCCAAATGCTCAGTCAGCCACAAACACATTTTACCCTCATACTCTTTGCTTTAAAAGGCATACATTTTTTTTTGGGGTACCCGAATGTAATTCTAAAAGTAGCCCAATCCCAGTTGGCCTTGGGTACTTTATATTCGACAGTTTGGTGGCTCTGGTTGTCCTGACGGTTTGGTCGA
Source organism: Lissocephala sabroskyi (assembly GCA_037075105.1). Classification (NCBI taxonomy): domain Eukaryota; kingdom Metazoa; phylum Arthropoda; class Insecta; order Diptera; family Drosophilidae; genus Lissocephala; species Lissocephala sabroskyi. The sequence continues at coordinate 11,331 of JBAMCP010000203.1, forward strand.
GGTCGCTAAGATGTGGATACCCTTTTCCTTAGTGGGCCAGTCCAAACTACCGAACGTGAACCAGGTTCAAACCCAGTTCCGTTGGCGTTAGGATAACTTAGTTAGTAAGCATAAAGTGATAAATACACTGACTGACACTTAAATACATTTAGACACATTTAAAACACTCGTGGGTGTTGAGCTTTGATTATGGGTCCATGTAAATTTTGCCACTTTTCTTGTTCATTTTTTTTTTTTTACCCCTTAAAATATTGGGTGTTTTTTTTTTTAACCAATAGAATTTGGTGGAAGAAGAGAAGAAATAAGATCTGCCCACCTGTCCCCATTTATGCGTGGATAACTTTCTTTGGTTGAGAAAATATACGTATACGTAATTTCTGTTTTTGCCTCGTTGTTCTTTACCGAAAATTTATTTCGATCTTGATTGAATTTAATTATTTAAATGATAAAGCTTTCTCCTGTATGTCTCGCCCTTCGAGAGTCTTACTTACTTCACGGGTTCAGCGATCTGAGCTTCCAGTGAAGACAGAAGCTTTGCTGGAAGCTGGAATCGGGACGAGCAATCGGGCAGTAAAATTATCTCTCCACCTGCCGGGCTGTCTGTCTGCCCATTTCCCTTCTGCCCATGTGAATTTCAGACCTCCTGATCACTTTATTAGTCCATTACATTATTCCGTCTGTTTGAAGGTCCGTCTGTCTGCTCCTCCGACTTTTCTTTCCGTTTGTCTCTCCGTTTGGCTGCTTTACTGTCTGTCCTCGAATTACCCCGTTAGATAGGCCAGAAATGAAGATAAGGATCTCATCTTTGTGGCGGCTTATAGCCACAAAAGAAATAAATTAAGTATATAAATATAGACAGCAAAATGGCCAAAAGAGAAGTCATGAATATTATAATTGCGGCTGTACACGCACAAAAATAATGTTAATAAATAAATAAATTATTTAATAACATATTGTAAATGGGACGTGTCTTAAAAAAAAAAAAAAAAAACATATTAAGTGTAGAAGTCTAAAAGTTCAGTCACTAGAAGCCACAAAGGCATTTTACCATTTAGTTTTAATTTCAGGTACCCATTGAATATTCTAAAAATAACCTAATGTTAGTAGGCCTTGGGTGCTTTATATTCGACATTTTGGTGGCCCCCTACGTCCTGGTAGTTTGGTCGAGGTTACTAAGATGCTGATACCCTTCTCCTTGGTGTACCAGTCCGACTACCCCGAACGTGAACCAGGGTTCAAACCCAGTTCCGTTTCATTAGGATTAAGTTAGTTTTAAGCATAAAGTGTGAAGGCGGGCGCCTCAAGTAATTAGCAGCAATAACATGTAAATTTTGCCACTTGTCTTGTTCATTTTTTTTTTTTTTTTTCATTTATAAATTAGTAAAGTAAAATAAAACAATAAATTAAGGCAACACCAAGGTTGAAGGGGAAACGAAGAGCAACCAAAAAACTACCGGTGTATTGAAAAATAAATATTTAGCAGAGCTTGCAAATAACTGTTGACCATTTCTCGTTGTCTGAAAATAACTGTCAGGAAAAGACCCTTTCCGAAAAAACTCAGTGAGCAACCGATTAATGGGGTTTCAGTGTGCGAGCATTTCTCGTTTTGGTCCTTACGTATTGCTCATTGAAAGAGCAAAATACAAAATGGTCAATGAAAAGGACTCAACCGAAAACCGAAATTTTAACAGGAAAAGTCTCTTGCTCTGATCGAGAGCGACAGAGTATGAATTTTTTCGGTTGTGCTCACAACGAGAGGCAAAAAAAATGGTCAACAGTTATTTGCAAGCTCTGATATTTAGAGATATCAGATATCTAAAATAAACTAAGTATGCTGATAGTAAAACTTAGAATAGTTTTACGGAAACTAGTTGAATAATAAGCACAACTTCAATCATTATTAGAAAATCGGTTGAAAGGTGAGTTTCGTTCTCGTTTTTGAAAACAAAATAAATTAATTTCTCGTTTCAAGGCGCTAAGTGTTTTAAGTAATTTGCAAAATGAGTGAACCCAATCCGAAGGCCAACCCAAATCCCGAAGATGATTATTCGATATTTGAACTAAACGACGGAGCGACTGGCGAGTCGACAATCACAGGCTCCGGTCCCAGCCTCGTTTTGCTGGAGCGCATCCAGCAAGCCGCTGGCACCAGGCCTCCAGGATATAAGCCGACGATGTCGGATTGGAACGACACCAGCAACGCCGTGGAGGAAATGATCGCAATGATGCGGGTTTTGGTCTTGGAACCTCCGACTTGCATTGCAGAGAAACAGCGACTGCCGTTTCCCGACTATAAGCCCCAAAATGAGTTTGATTTAATTGACCTCGAGGAGGTTGACTAAGAGTCAGCCGACTTTGTTTCTTTGAAAATCTTTTTGCATTCGAATATGAAGCAATTTAATTGAAATTATTTGTTTTGAGAATTTACTTTTAATTTATATTGCAAAACTTTAACTGTTAAATTATAAGATTTTGTTTGTTTACTTTTAAAGTTCATTCAATTTAATTTATGGTTGTTTAAAATAACCAAGCGGCAGACTTAGTTCTCTTCTGGCTTCTCTCAACTTCAACTACGGACTTCTGGTAGCCCTCCTAATCCCAGCTAAATATCAAAACTAAAAGACAAAGAGAACGAGGAACAACTCGGCTCTCTAATCAGCCTGCTAAAAATCCAACGACTTGTCTGATTTGATTATTAAATTTTAAGGCAAAGAGTAAAGATTTCTGTGCACTCCGCTTCCCTACCTTTGCCTGCTCCCCGCTGTGAATCTAATAATATCTTCGGAATATTAAGGGTCCCCTGTTAATTCAGCAATTTCAAGAAGCTTAGGTTCCCTGAGAGTCCAAAGAACAACACCGAGATTAGCACCTCCTGGGCTGTTGCTCTGTCTAGATTTCCCTGCTCAGGTGCTTCGCTTTGGTCGGACAATGAGATTTGCAAAAAAGAAGGCGAATAATGAAGCCAAAATTACGCATACAGCATGTGGGAGGGACCGGTGGGTTAATTATTTATGCCAAAGCAGAACAGACGCAGTTCACGCGGACCCCTTTGAAGAGCGGCTAGAAATTCCTATACGCACATTCGTGAGTCAGTCGTTTCCTGTTCCCATTGGAATTTATGACCTTTTCAACTTTTAATTTGGTGAACTGCCGCGCGGCCCACGAAGCAAATTCCTTTCTCCATTCTCCTTGGAATTCCTGCGAGTATAGCGTAGCCTAATGGCGCGCCTGACTTTCATTTTTGGCTTTCGCCAAACTGATTAAACGAACTGATGCGGCCCCCAGGCGGCCGGGCTTATGAGTGATATTAATAGCGTCCCATTTTAATCCTTCCTCGGCAATCATTTTGACCATACGGGCAGCCGGGCAGCCTGGCTTATGCGGCCCTCAGGCGTTGATTCGACTCCGTTGACTGATCTGATTTGGTGGCACAAACATATGCCACTTATCAACTCAATTACCGGGGCGGGTGTCCAACAAAAAAGGAGGAAAACTTTCGACGTTCGACGCTACCAAATATTTGCCCAAAACTCCGCACCCCAAGCATGCTGGTTGGGCGGAGGGGAGGAGCTGACCTAGGCCAGGTTCTGTGGGCGTGTGCGTGACCAAACTGTAAACGGCATTAGCCGTGGCTCATTAATCAACGTAATTTGCTGGGCCAAGGACACGCGCGCCAATCACAAGGACAAGGGGATTGAAATTTCCAACAAGACGAAGACGAAAACGAAGACGAAGCACAAAACAGGCCGTTGAGTAACAGGGAACGGGGGGTCGACTCGATGAATGATTCGATTTTGGAAGCGGCCGAAATTCCACTTGTTATCCTTAGCAGGAAGCCCCGGGACGTTCAAGCAGAAACAGACAATTCGGTTCATTGGTTCGGCTGCATTTCCATCCGACAATTTAATGTTGCATTTTGATTAATCGCATGGGCCCAGCAGACACCCAGCCCCCATCCGCCCAACTGTTCCCCAACGAATCCATAAAACACACAATTTTCGAAAGGTTTTTTATTCCTTGCTTTTGACCACTTGCTGATTCGACGGCTATCTGAATGACGGTCCGGGGGGCTGCGGCAGCTCTCGAATTTGATTTATGGGCCAGAATTGCCGAATTGCGATGGTGTCGGGCGTTGGGCCGACGCTGTCGATTCCGTTCGCCCGGTTCAAGTCAAAGGGCATAAAAATAAATTTCCTTTTAATGCTGCAATGCCTTTCAGCCCCCCCGCCAATTCGCCGCCCGTTTGCTGACGCTCCACGTACTCGAAACGAGGACGTGGGACTTGGGGAGTCGCTGTCACTTAAAGACATGTAAATCAAACGATAAATTTCAATAAAACACAAATAAAATTCGTCAAACATATGGCAGTCGATGGGGGTGGCCGTTGCTTCGGTTGGGGAACCCAATCAACCTCAATTTGGGGGCCTCCACAAACGAAGGCATCGGCCAAGCGAAAGTTGTGACAAGCGACCGGCAAAGTTTCTCCCGAGGGCGCCCACAAAAGTAAATCATAGTTTGGTGTTTTTTATGCCCTCAACCTTTGGAAAGGGTATGCTAAAGAGGACTACGAACTTCTCTTGAAAGCTGGAAAAGGGTAGAATTTTTATCGAAGCTCAGAAAAACCCAGAAAATGCCATACCTGATTTCTAATTATTTTACTCTTGTACCCTTGTACCGAAAGAGGAGCCAAAGTTTCTATAATGATTCTATATTCCAATAATTGAAGGCTAGTCAAAGCGATCCAATGACTTAGATGAGGAAGTCTAGGGAAAAACAGATAGTTTAGTCTTCTTATACCCTTTACCCTCAAGGGGTAAAGAAGCTTTGTTGTTCTCTGAAGTATGGCGGAAAAAATATTAAAAGTATAAAGTAAGATACCGATTTAACCTTTACTCAGAAGAGTTTCCGGTTTGCTAAGTTTCGATCGGAACCGAGAGTGTGGTTAATGAGAGGAGGGCAACTCCAGACGGATAAAGATTTAAATCTGCAATTTTCTCGGCAACTGCAAGTAGTTAAATTCTCTATTTGATCCGAAAGACACAGTTGCTCCTTTCGACGGGGTACAAAATATGCAGAAAAATTTTACGTTATACCCAAAGATCGATTAACAGAGACCCAGTGTTTTTTCAAGAAGCCAAGCTCAAAACGAAGTCATCATTGACCAACTCAAATGGAGGCAGTTTTCCCTTGAAGTCAGCCCAAATCTTTCTCCTCAGGGACTTCAATGGTAGCTCCCAAAAGGCTGCAAGTCGGAGACTAAAACTTCCAAATAAATTTTATAAATTATGATTTATTATTCCCGGTTTAAAATATCCTTCAGGGAATATTGGGAGTCTTATGGCTTCTATTCAAGGCTCCATTTTTGGATTTCAGTAGCCAAAAACAAAAGCCGCTGTCAACGAAAGTCTTGCGGAATCCATCATCATTTTATTCTTATTAGGTGCGTCTTAGAATTTTTAAATACATCAACCGCATTTGAATTCCCCGAGAGCAGCTGACAGGCAAGGAGCTCGTTTGAGTGACTTTTGTTGTTCTTGCGGCTGGCGGGTGTTAAGTGTCTTGTTCTTGGCATAATAAAGGTTAACTGAATGTTGCCTATAACGACGGCCAGAACGCAACCAGCCCGCTTCCGGGGCGGCTGGGTGGGCGTGGTCGGCGGAAAGGCTTACACGCTCGTAAACCCTGATGGCATTTCAATTGAAGGCCGCCGACGGTTGTTGGCTGTGTGTCTTCGACATGGCAATTGATAATAAAATTCGAAACATTCAGGCCGAGGGAATCCTTTACGCTCGCTTGTCTCCCCCATTGTAGTCGAGCGAGTGGAGGGAGCGACCCTTTTGTCTCGGTTTCTCCGTTTTTATGAGACCTTCAACATGTTGCTTCGAAGATGTTGGCCAACAGACAAAGAAAAGCAACACACAAGAGGGGGAAAAAATGTTCGTTCGTAAATGAAATTAAATTACTTATTTCTGTTTTGTTGTTAGTTAAATTTGCGGAACGGTGCAAAAGTTTTGAGCACTTTCGCTAGCAACTCTAAGGCGCTTAAAAAGTGCTCCCCAACTTGTTACCCTCTGCCCAGCCCGGCGTCCTTATCGCTGTCTTTCTGCGTCCTTTTCCGGGAAGCTCTTTTCGAGGTAACTTTCGTTACTGCTTCACGCAAAGGCTGGGCAAGGCTAAGCCCTCGACGAGGTCCTCCTGCCCTGCACAGTTTATGTAAATTTCGGAAAACAAAAGAACCAGGGGCGACGGTCGAGGCGACTGTCCTTTGTTGCCGGCCAACAGTCGAGGACAATTGAAGTGTTTTTTTCTCAGGAAAAAAATAAAATCAAACTTCGAAATGAGAATTATTTTGTGTTTTTCGTATTAAAGTGAATCAAATTCCAGGATCCTTTCGCAATCAACTGAAAGCTTCCACAAATTTGTGTCTTTTTTTGAGTTTTTGATTTAAATGAAAAATTCAACAAGCAATAGAAAATCAGTTCACCGGTTTGCCGGTTCACTGCACGCTGAACTTTTAAGCCGGCTGACCTCAAATTTTCGTGATTGAACAAAAATTTGAATTTTTCGATTTCATGCTCTATTTTTCGACAGCCTCTCAAATTACAACCGGCACAAATATTTTAAATATCTATGAAAATTACACTCGCCCAATGACCGCACATATCGACAGACTAAGCACCTTCAACAGGCAAATCCTGGCCATACCAAAAGGTCGACGATAAGTTGCCAATTTAAAAAATAGACAAGTATTTTCCAAATATTTTTGTATAATCATTGAAAAACTGCCGTCCCTCTCGGATAAAACTTTTCCCTCCCATTTAAACAACATCGCCCCAATTTGTAGGAAACTCCTGCCGATCGCCCACTGATTGCGTCAGCGATCGGGGAATTTACAGGTCCTTGAATATTTGTTAATATTGAGGCGGCTTTAGGCGCCCGTTTGCCTTGGCTGTGGGTGGCGGGTAGGGAAATTTCAAGGAGGTGTTGGCTAATTTGTGGAAGAGCTGGGACAATGCTGACTTTCCCCAGCATCATTGGCATCAATGGGGGCACCAACAGGCGTCCAAATTAAACAAAGAGCGAGTTGAGATTCCTGCTTCCACTTTCTGGCACCACTAACCGACAACTTGCTTGGCCAAGAGCACCACATGGCCCTTGTCGACGGCGTCGAACCAACCCTGGCAAAACGCAAACTCTGCCCCTGGTCACTGTCACAGTCACAGTCAGAGTCACGACGACTGCGTTGCCCGTTGATGGCGACATGCAAACAACCGCAAATGTGCTTGTGCGTGATTTCCAGTGCCAACCCTATCGGCCACTCCCTGCCACTGGCAGGACACGTCTATGCGTGGGGCTGGGGCTGCGGCTGCTGCTGCCAACTAACCCAACATTCGGGCCAGGATTGCAAAGTGTTGAAAGTGGAATTATGTGAGTTTGTGTTGACATTATAATAATGGTTTAGTTTATGTTTATAGTCTGTTCCATGCAACTCTACACGCGTGTCCGTCTCTCACACACAGTAGACACCCACAAACACATCAGATTCAAAACCGTGGGGGTGGGGATGAACCAGGGGAAAGGGCGGTGAGCCACTCACACAACCGCAACTAAACTCAAACTTATGGCACGCCCGATGCTGGCGATGACAATTGTGTCAGTGGGACTGGCGCCAACCCAGCGAGTATTTTTAGGCACTTCTACTGAAGACTCTCCTTTGATTCTTAAGAAATTCTTTGCCTTCCCAGAAAGGATTGTAAAAATTGCTGGTGTAGTTTCAAGTCTTCCAAATCTCAAATTTTGACCCAACAAGCATTTTAGGCTTCTGAGAATAAGCCCAAAAAATCAAATACCCCTTTCTTTGACCAATGTACCCTTTGATTTTACAGTTGCTGCCAATTCAGGCAGTCAAAGCTAAGAGTCTGTTAAGCTTAAAGAGGGAGAGTATCCAATTTATTAAAGCACACAAGCGGATGCTCTGATCTCAGCATCCAACCTACAACAAAGCATTTCAAATTTGTATTTTTTACCCCTTCATATAAAGATTTATTTCATTTTTTTCGATCTGCTGAACACTTGTATTTGGTATTTCTTATTCCAATTTTCAGGTGGGATTTAAGTAATAATCTAAATTTTATCCTACAGAGGCGAATATAGAGCACAAGTCAAGGGTAAGTCGGGGATAATGTAGACTGGAATAGATATCGGGAACTGCTTTAGTCTACAAATTGCAATTTCTTGCTCTTTGTATTCTTTTATCCTAAAAAGCTGATTGCCAACTGCTCTCGTCAAAGAACGGCTGATCTTTAAAACCCCAAAGGAATCCCCTCCTTACCCTTTCGAAGCAGATAACAAAATTACAAAAGTCAATCAGTAATCAGTTTTTCCATTTAACCCCCAAAAAGTTCGCTGGGTTCGCGCGTCGATGCCTTTTTTTTTTGCTCATCTCTCGGCCTGTCAGCGGATCGGATGGCTTATCCTAGAACACAAAAGAGGGCGGGGCAATCTGTCACATGCCGGGCGAGTCTATGTGTGTGTGCGGAAGTGTGGGTGTGTATTTTGATTACTATTCAAATATTGTGACAGTGTGAAAAATAAACAAATTTGCATTATTTATTTTCGTATTTATTTTGCTGCTGTCAGTCTCTCCAACTTTCTCGTTTCGTCTCCCACAAATGTCGGGCTCTATTTCTCTGTATGTGTGCAATTAATACAACAAATTACTCAAACAACAGGACACTTTCGTTTATCGGGCGTGTCTGTGTCTGTGCGTGTGTGGTTTTTTTCGTAGCCCGAAATGCGCAAAAAACATTTTCATAAAATTTCATAACATGAAGAGCCTAATAAATGTTTTCTGGCCTGCCTGGCCACAAGCTAACCGAAACTACATACCAGCCGCCAACCCCCCCCCCAACCAGCCGCTCTCGGCACAACCAAAATGAGACGCATATACAAATTGCCGGGCGGTGGGCGGCGGTCACATAAACCAACGACGCAAAGTAGCCTAGGTTTTTTTTTCGGATGCGCATCTTTCCCGCTGCCTGGCTGTCCAACCGTCCTGCTGCTCATAATTCCAAAACCACAACAAGAACAGCGACTGGCGCTGGGCGGTGGGTGCCCAAAAAAAGGACACCCCAGACATACAAGTTGTGATTTATGGGACGACCAGCGAACGATACTGACACTGACACCGCCGGTCCCCGCTGCCAATGTGAAGATTCCCAGCAATCCCAGGATCCAACGGAGCTGCGGAGTGTGCGGAGGGCCAACGTGCCACGCACGGTTGAGTGTCATCAGTGGCGCTCGGAGCGCGCGCGTTCTCGGCCCGCCTGGCAGCCTGTGAAAAGCCATAAAGTGCAAATGGTGCCCAGGGGAATCATCAAACAGCAAAAAGCTGCCATAAAACGACGCAAACATGTGCGCAACACTCCACACAGTCGCCGTAGCCGTGGCTGCCGTTGTCGTTGTCGTCGTCTCGGCCGCCGTCTTCATCGCAGATCCTTAGGCCCGGAAATAGATATGCCCATCAAGTGGTCAACATTGGGCTGCTTGGGTGTCCTCTGTGTGTCTGTGTGTGTGTGTGTTTGCTGCCAGATTGGATATCAGTGTAAACATCAAAGTAGTTGGCAAATCACTCACACGTAGCCAACTAAAAGCGTTGGGGGGTTGAAGTGAAGTGAACCGGCCGAGCGGCCAGAAGAGACCCAGTTGCTCCTTAGGAATCAAGCTATGGCATCTTTGGCAGTCCTGCGCCCCCCAAAAGTGAAAGTGGATGAGCCTGGAAACTTTCTAATTTCTACTAAAGTTTCTCAGGACGTTGCTGGCCCCAATTCTGTGTGCTCGGCATACAAATTGACCACCATCACCTCCTCCCACCCAACCCTTAATGTCTTTTCCTCTCCTTATGTGTGTGCGTCGTACTCACCCACAATATTGAGATAGACAGCATGGCCCATGGGTGGCGTAGTCGATATTTGGCACTCATAGATGCCCGAGTCCTTGTGCTGGGCATAGCGAATGCGAAGTGTCCAGTCCTCGGCATGCGGTGAGTGCATCGCCTCGAACCGCTGATCCGATGTGTAGGTATAGCGGCCCACGGTCAGCAGGTGGATGTCGCGATGGCGCACCCACGACACCTGAAAATACAGCAAAAATGAAAAACAAAAGTCAGTCAAATCGGACTCGCTCTTTTCGATTATCCAGGGGCCCATTGCCAGCATCGACAGAGACTACGTGACTGGCTGCTTCGACGGTGTCAGGGAAATTAGCCCACCCACCAATCGAGGGCATTTTCAATTGCCCTGGCGCGAGTGTTTGCCCCTTTGGCCATCGGCCCTTCTGGCCGGGCATATCGATTTGCTTACTGCCTAATTACAGGGCCCAGCAGCTGCCAGCACTCGGCGGACCCGTGCAATAAACAATTTAAATGCCAAATTGAAATCGAATGCGGTTGGCAAAGCCTAACCCAAAACCCTGATGACAGTTCCGGTTCCGCGCATCCACCCCACTGTGCAGTTGGCGGGAGATTCCTGATATTTTCCCATGGATAGTTTTATTAGTTGGCTGCCGGCCACGCCTTCGGCGCCCCTTGTTTATTTTGGCCCCCGGCCTGGCCATAATTACACGCACTCCAGTCGGCCCAGTCGGTTTGTTTGCGGTCTGTAATTGCCATCGCAATGCCGAATCTTGGGATGCCAGGCATTGGCGTGTTGACGTGGCGCATCCTGCGGTCATCGTTTGCCCAGTTGACAAAAACCAAGCCCGCATGCCAGTTACCGACCATCGATGACCAATTGGCCAATGAATCAATCCATCAAAGCGCCATCAAAGTTCCAAAGAAATTGAAAATCAAAACTCCAGCGACTCAGTCCTAACGAACGAATACCCGCAGCGCTTTTATTTCTCATACCCTGTGTACCCTTAAAGGGTAAAAGGTATTCAACTTGAGGTAAAACCGAGAACAGAAGAAATTTCTGCGGCAATTTAACTCAACCGAACTGGGGAGAGGATTTTCTAGTCTTGGGTTCGCCGAAATGAGCTGAAATTCTTCTCCCTGAAGTCTGTTGCGGTTTTCGCTGCTCGCTTCTCGTCGCCTTATTCTCGTTTGAAATTGCTTCTCGCTTTCCATCGGGAGCGTGGCCCGATCACTTGCTAGCTTTTAAAAAATAGTGAAATTATTTTGATTCCAAGCCCCAGGTACAGGGTATATCACAGTCGGGCTGCCTCGACTGTTACTTCCTTAGTTGTTTTTTTTTTCAATTTAAAAGGAATCCAAGTATGCCAGGTGTTTTGTTTAATAAAAATTAATACTTTTCGAAGGGTTTGTAAACCGAGAGGCAGTGTAAATTAAATTTTGGATCGGTCGTGTGGGCAGGTAAATAAAATCTCCATCACAACGAAGAAAAATTAAAAGAAATACTACATTTTTTTTTTTTTTTTAGCAAAATAAGAATAATTGCATTTTGTGAAAATGAATGAATTCAGTTCAAAACGCGGTTCGAAATATTTGATATTCCAATTTGGTAATTGGAAAATAGGCGGTTCTTCATTTACAGGCATTCGAGTCAACCAAGCATGCTTGGAACGAATCAACCCAGAAGAGGAACCGCCTTATAACCCTCCTGGTGGCGAGGACGAAGAAATGCTGGGCATGATGCGTGTTTTGATCTTGGAGCCTCGGATGGATACCATCGAGAAGCCAGATAGCCCACCACCACCACCACTGGAATATCCTGAACGTGAACCGGTTCTGGAGGAGGACTCTATCGACCTCAATGATGTGGACTAAGCGGACTCATCGAAACTCCGAGAAAATCCAAAACTTGAATTTAACTTAAACACGCAAATTTAACAATTTAATTTTTCGGTTCTTGAAAATTAAATTCGAAGCCTTAAAATAAATGGCATGAGGAAAATCGTATGCGTTTCTCAGTTTCTGATTTTGTTGGTAAATAAACCGAGGACGTTGGTTCGTTGCCTCCTGGGGGGAGGGCTGTAATTATTCTTGGTTACTTTTGTGTAATTCGTGTGCAGCATTTAATTGAACTTTTGTTTTGGGCTCTAATTGCAAACAGACATGCAGACAGACGCGCCCACCATGTCCGGAATTGGATGGTTCTGCCCGAAACGGGTTGGGGGAGGAGATTGGTTGGTCTGATTATACATTCATCGGTTGTTTGCTGCCGGACGCTTGCTGGTGGCGTTTGGTTGTTGTTGTTCTGACTTTTAGCCTTTTGATTTGAAACCATTGCAATTTCCTTTTACCCAAAATCGCAGTCGTGTCCCCTGTCCCGTTGCCGCCACCCAACAAAAAGGGAAACTGCTGAAATTGTGTCCGTTCGCCAGCTGGTTTCTCAATTTTTTTTTGCATTTAGCAGCAATTAGATAATTACAAACAACAGCCAACAACAACAGCAACATTATTAGCAAATTAATTTTGATTTTATGCCAGACTTGCCAGACGACAGCCCCTCGACGTGGGGAAGGACTCGCTGCATTGTCGGGGGCTTCTGTTCTATTGAAAATTGCGCAAAATTTTACTCGAAATTCGGGCATTGCTGTTGTTGTTGATGGCTTACTGCCAAATCACTTGGCAATCATCGTTTGTTGTTGCTGCCTTGCCTGAAGGCGAGCAAAAAACAAATGAAGTCCCTCACGCCAGGCTCTGTAGTTCGGGCCGGAAGTCTGCCCCATCGAAATGGCGAATGCAGCGGAAAAGGCCAAAGAAAAGCGCTGGATCTCTCAGAAATGCTGTTGCAAATAAATTTGGGCTAAGCAGATGATAGATAGCAAGCTTTCCTGCCCAAGGGTTGGGGTGAAAGTTTGCCAAATTCGACAAGAAAATCCACCGAACCGAAATTCAAACTGAACCAACTGTGAACCCAAGAATCGGATTTGAACCTCTTCTCTTGCCGATATCATTCAGTTGGTATTATTCACAGATGTAGGAAATATTCAAACACTCCTAAAATCAAAACTAAAGAGAACTTTAAATCTTTCTCCAACTATTAACCATTTGCTCAAAAGACCACAACAAATATTTTGTTTGAGTGGTTTGTTTAGGAGAACCAAAACCTAACCGACTCTCATTTAAACCTTTAGTCATCCGGTTTGAACGGCTTCTCCAACCCAGCTGCTTATACTTCGAATCATCCTGGCAGCCCGTGATAAGCCTAATTACTCCAGGAGTGGCTTTGTCAATTGGACCAAAATCCCCATTTAAACTTCCGGCCATCTGACTTGAACCTTTGATTCTCTTCAGTTTAACTGCGACTCGAGCTTGGAGGCATCAAATTTGCTCCGTTTATTCACTGTAGCTGAATCAATGGGCTATTGAAATCAAAATTGCCCGAAGTGCATTTTACTTTCAGGTGAAGCTGACTGACAATTTTTACTCCGACTTTGTTGGTCAAAGCTCTGCTCGATATTTTGTTGTATTGAAAACCATTTGATATTGGCTTTTGTATGATGAATATTGGAAATTCAATTTTGTTGTCTGTGCCTGTGGGCGGTGAGGAGGGATTGGGCCATGCAATGGGATTTTATATTCAATACTCCGCATTCAATTCATCTGGTCACCTTGGAGTTTGGAATTGTGCTTGTTTATTTGTTCTCAATGTGGATTTATTTGCTGTTCCCGTTGTCGCAGCGAACCGGAGTTTCCGATCCCGATAACAAAACTTGTCTGGCAACCCATGAAAGGAGCACAGTTTTTCCAAATCGCCAAGCTTTCAGACGAAAAACAGGGGGGCCGGCGGGTGGCGCCGAGGCTGTGCCGGCCAAAGCTTTAGCTTCAAAGTTGTTATGCATAAATTCCAATTGCATTTTGATTTCATTTCTTTTCTTTTATTTTCCGTTTCGCCGCTGCCGCCGTCGCCGTCGCTGCTGAACCTCTCATCTTTTCTCATTTATATTTTATGATGTCGACTGGGCGCCTGAGGACGGCAAGGATGCCTGCTGTTTAAAAGCTGATTTCCGCTTTTGAGCCTGGCCAGCTGGCAGCGAATCCGAGTGCAGTCCAAGTCCTCGGCCGCCAACTTTCCATCTGCCTCTTGTCTGGGTGCCAGCAACAACAGCAAATGAGGCGCATAAATCGAATGGCGGATGGCGGAAGTGCAGAATGCATAATTATAGATTTATAGACAATTCGTTTTGGGGCGGAGCCTGGTCGGTGGGAATTCGTGTTTGCCAAGGATTCGCCGAAGTTAACTGCTGACTAAGATGCAATTTCGAGTCCTTGTCCGCGCTAACCGGCATGAAAATCTTCAGATGCCAGAGGGCTTTTTTATTTTATTTCCTTTCTCGTTTTCGTTCTTTTTTTTTTTTTGTTTTTTTTTTGGCAGGCCGCCCTTCCGTCCTGGCACACAAAACAAACCGGGCGGCCAAAGTCGATTCGAGTGGCAGGGCGACACCCACAACAACAACAAGGACTCAGGCAGCGGCGAATAATTACGAGTGCTGCAAATTTTAATTTAAAACGCATATTTTCATTTGCATTACAAGCCCAACAGCCACCTGGGAAATGAAATGACGGGAGGCATTAGGAATTTTTTCCCACATTTTTCAGCTGCCTGAAACTAAAACCAAACTAACAAAATCCACCAACGGTTGGGCTAGCAACAAGTCATCATTAACGACTTAATTCCGCTAATAAAAGTGGAGCAGAATTAAAAAAAAGTTAACAAATTCTCACAAAGCGGAATGGAAACCTAACAAGCAATGGAAAAAAGGAAGCCAAAAGTGGAGCGGCTGAGAAACGGATCGAGTGGCAGGACAACAGCTCGAAATAAGCAAATTATTATTTAAATATTACACCACAAATACATCAACTTTGGAGTAAGATTTAAGATTTAATCGACTTGGAATCAGCCGATCAAAAGTAAGAATTTCAATCAAAAATTATATCTGATTTTTTAGGGACTGCAATTTCTATTGAACTGGCTACCGATATTTGCCTGTTGGGGGGTAAAACATTCTTACCAGCTGATTCCTATTTGCTGTGAGATTTTCTTCTAAAAGATCTGAAATATACGAAGCCTGTTGGGACGGAAACTAATCACGGAACTAGAAAGCAAGTCAAGGCGAACTGATTAGCCGCCGTTGAAGGCGCCGTAAGATGAAAGGGTAAAGGATATAAAACTTTGCCAAAACGACCTTGTAAAAATAAACCAAGAATAATTCAGCCATTTTTGCATGTTCGGCAGCTTCAAAAGCTATAGAAATTCCGAATTACCAATCCCGTCATATTCACAGGAATCTCGACTTTATTTTGCCCCACATCACCGACAGTGGATGTGGCGGTTGAGTTTCCTTCTCCGTGGGTTGTTTTTCCTCAGGTAAAGTCAATCAAACCACAAAATTTCACCCCCTCCCCGCCACTCGCTGAACCATTACAGCATCGATAACTTTGGGGTATAAAATTTGGGAATATTCTGTGTACTCTTGAAAATAACGAAACTGCAAGGAAGCCAAGCGATGGCCTCAACTAGAAAAACACTAAAAACTTTCGCAACTCGGAGGGGCCCACCCAGGCCACGGGATCAGCGACACGCGGGCTTCCCAGAAAAAGAAAACCAGCCAATCATCGGCAGTGGTTCCTTTTTTTTTGGCTGGCCTTCGAAGACCGCCCCGTTAGTTTGGTTTGTCGTGTAAAGCGATTTTTATACATTTTCATTTCTTTATTTCGGCAGAAGCCTCCCAGTCGGGACTTTTTTTTGGTTTGCCTTGCTTAATTCGCTGGGAAGTTTTTTTTCCGCGACTGCTGTTTATTTATTTTTTTCTTTTCTTTCTTTGCCGGGGTTTGTTTTATGCGCTCTTGGCTTTGGCAACTGGAAAAAGCCACTTCCGCCACTTACGTCGACACCTACACGAGAAATCCCAGAGACACCCACAGCAGCCCCTTTGGTCCTTCTGGGCTCCTTGGCAGAACTACTAAAAGTGCGCGGAGCGGTGCGCCTTTTGTGTCATCGGCAGCTCGGAACGAAGTTCGCTGGGTGTCGGTGTGGGGGAGCATTTAAGCCAACAAGTAAACCAATTGTTAGTTTTAATGGAATTTATTGGGTAAATATTTGTTAAGCACAAGAAATTGCTTGCCAACCAACATTGTGGGCATTTTGTCCTTGTCGAATTTCCGTTGATTTAAGATTAGAAACTTTCAAAGGCTTCTTCGTCCAGCCAGCCACCAATCAACTGTGGCCGCCACAATAACATTTTTCCTTTAATTTATTTTGAATTTCTTGTGGTGCATGCCCCGTGGCCCTCGCCACGGCTTGTCGCCGTTCAAAGTTTTGCTCGCCGTTGGCTGGAAACTTTTAGTTTGGCAGCCGGCTGACAAAAGCCTTTTGTTGTGCGTCTGTTAATTTGGTCAATAAATGTCGTCCATCTGACCCGCCCAGGGATCGGGCAATTTGCTGAAACATGCCGCTCATTAGGTTTTAGCATCGCCGGCGATGATGCCGATGACAAGCGACAAAAAAAACGATGACGACCCCACCCGCCGGGGGGGAGCTTGAGAAATTCCTTAAGCACAAAGGGGAATTCGCCTGATGGCCATTCAAATATTCTCCCAACCCCTGCCAGCCTGGTCAAAGATTTGCGATTCATGTGCTTTTTTTCAATCACCTCGGTGACTGAAATTCCTTTAAACGTCCGTCCGGGTTACCTTGGGAGGGAGGCGAGCTTAGTTGACAATTCCATAGCCCGCGGCGCGAACGACGGGCAGCCTCCCAATTGCCACCCGAGGGCCGGCCCGGTCGCGCTGGGTGATTATATCGAGCAGGGCGATTGGGCGGCTCTCAACTTCGCATTTGTTCCACTTATTCCACTTGAACGCTTCGTTAAGAGTAAACTTCCTTCTAATGTTGCGTTTTCCACCCCCGCCCGGGTCCGATGCTTGTGCAAAGTTCGCCTCGGCAATTGTCGAGTTGGCCAAAGCGGCGGAGCACAACACGTTCCACGTGAAGCCTATCAAATGTAAGCACAGAGACAACCCAGCCCGCCCACAGCGCCCCGTCGACCGCGCCGGGCGCGGCTTGAATGACAACGAAGATGCCAGCGCTGCCATGGCACAGTGGGCCTCATATCTTCAAATTGACGCGTCTTTCGAACTATGGAAAAACAGGGAGGAGATCTCTAAACACAAAACTGCAAGTGGCTTTCTTCTGAGTTCATTGAAGCGAAGCTTTGGTAAAGGAAAATCAAGGAAAAAGGAGCTTAAAAAAAACCTTTATCTTGCAGAATTTCATGATCAATTTCTCTACTCCACTCTCTAAAAACTTCTTGCTACATAATGTGCGAATTTAGAGCAATTCGGTCCACTGTTCGGCTATATTTGTCCACCTAGGGATACGGAACACAATGACGTTGTTGACAAGAACGAGAAACATCGCTTGCCGGTGAAGCCAACGGCCACGAGAAATAACCCAAGGACCTTCGACAATGGTGCTGGGGACAGGCAGGCTCACCAGGCTCTTGTACGTGTTTCGCGCCGAACAGGTTCAACGGAATGTTGTTCAGATTAGCCGACATAACATTAAAGACCAACCACGCCACCAGTGCAGCCCTTCATGTCCAATTCCCCCCCTGTCACCGTTCCCCTCACCCACGACGGGCTCTGACCAAATCACCCAATCGCGTAGTCAGCAAAGTTTACACAAATGCGGGCGAACACAGAGAGAGTGTAGAATGGAAAGTGAAAGGAAAATTGGCTCGGCTTCGAGGAATTGCCAGCGGCAGGAAAGCTGATATCACCTGTAAATTACCGCGGCACAGTGGCTCCAAACCACATGGGCATCTATTTTAACTAAAGAGTTTTGAAGCTTTAAAATGAAATTTAATTCGGTGTGTTCCCGAAGGGTGGATTGAATGTTTGGAGGACAAAATTGAATTCTCCAAACGAATTGGACTTTTTTAACGAAAATCTCCAACTGAGTTCTCAATCCGCTCGAGCAAAGTTAAAGAAACTGAACGGAATGCGAGGCTTCAGCTTGGTTCGGAGTTAATTTACTCAATGATCTTAGAAAGGCGAATGTTTTGAACCTCTGAAACGATTTTTTAAAGCAAAACCAGCAGCACGTTTAGAGGTTAGTCAAGAGGCAGTCAAGAGCTGGAGCTGCGATTCTTTTACCCGAACAACCAAGCTGAATTTTCATTCATCAGCCAAACAAAGAGAGTAACGAAAGAAAAGGGAACCCAGAAATACCAAATTGAACTGAGCCGAAAGCCCATAGAGCATCTAAAAAGCAAACCAGAAGAAATCCAGACAAAATACTTAGGAGCACAAGTGGAAGACAATCCGGAGAGCAAACAGAAGTCTAACGAACCAAATCTTCCAGGAACCACAAACGCATCCAGTAAAGAAAACCGGGAGTCACTGAAAACGCAAAACATAAGCAACCGGAACACTCAGGCTGTCGATTCAAGTGCTTTCGTTGTAAAATTTAAACCAAGTTCAAGAATTACTCCAGAAAACTTCAAATTTAAATATCCCAGAATTCGTTGGAAATTCCTGACTGGCAAGCAAGAACCGCAATGTACTCCGTCTAGGATAGTGGCGAAGATGCAGCAAACGCCTCCCAAGTGCGCTTTTGTTCTCGGTGCTGAACTTTTATGAAACTTGGAGAAATTGAAGGCCTCGGTGGTGGAGAGAAAAATCGATTGGCTTGGCGATTTAAGTGCTGCACACGGCAGCAGTTTATACAATTTACCTCCTCCCAATCAACCCGAACTGTCTCACACCTTTATTTTTAAAGCGCTGTGAGGCAAATTTAAAGGCAGGAAGTTGCCGGCTAACCAAACACCAAACAGTTGACAGTTGGCGACTTTCTCGATTGCCGCTGCCGCCGCTCCTGCTACTGTCAGGGACATGCTGGTGAAATTTATGATTTATGCTCTGGCGGAGCGACCCGTGGAGCAGTTGGCAACATAATTGCGTTGACGAGACTGGACCCCCGCCCCAGGGGGCGGGCCAACAGTTGGCGGGAAATGTAGCTGGCAATTGGAATGTCCTTTGACACTCAGCGCGTCCAGAGCGCGCAAAGTGACTGGCTGCCTGCTGCTTTCGCATTTCACTGTATTCATAATTATATTTGGCCTCATATGACACTGTGGGCCGGCAGTGGGCATCTGTTTGCGAGAGGCGAAGGCATTTTTGTGTCTGCCCTCGACACTTGCACAGGCGGAAACTTTGGTTAATCGCCGGAAAAATCCACCCAAAGTCCAACAAAACAGCTACCCACACTCAGATGCCCTTTCAAAGCAGAGAAAGTCCTTCAGTTTGCCCTGTTTCTCCATTTTTGTAGGGTCGCCTTCAAGTCTTTAGGGTATTTGCAGTGCGGTGGTCGTCAAATTAACGCGCTTTGCTTTCAGCTTGTTTGTTTTTTGTCCCGAACCCGAATTGGCTGCGCCGTTGCGTCTTTGTCAACGTTCCTAATGAAGCAGAAGTTCGGTTTTTAAGGTCGCCGCCTCATCGTCCACGTTCGAAAAACTCTTCAAGTGTAACTAAATTAGAAAAGGGTAAAAGCGGAGGCAATCGTCTGCCCCCTGCCAGCTCCGTGGCGGCCCGCAGGCCTTGGTTGTGTGACCATCGAAGCTTGCATCCTTTTGATTGAAGGCGTTAAAATTCCTCACCGTGTGTGAGGAAGGGCCTTCAAGATCCCTTTTTTTGCTGGCCGGGGTTCGTCTGCGTAGTTGGCCTTGTTTACTTGGGACTGTTGGATTGTTTATGCTGTGGTTTCCAACAGGCCAGGCCTCCCCTCCGCTTAATAAAGCAATAAATTTTTCTTCAGTTATGTCCACATTATCCCCAAATACCCTCAACCGGACTTAAGGTAATTCAGTCCAGGAGTTGACGTTGATCGTCCCCAGAAAGGTATTTTCTACTCCATTCGGTACAGTGAATTTTAAGCCGGCGAAAGACTGAGAAACAAATGAATGCGAGGATAGCCTCCCCGTTCTCTTTGAGGAAGCTCTGAAGGAATCTTAATTTAATGTCTTCTGGTAAACAATCAATTGGATTGGTAGCTGTTAAAATTTCAGCCGAATGTGTGGAAGTTGGCACTCTTCTGTTCGCCACTCACTCTGCCCATTTGTTCATCTTCCCGTAGTTCAGTTTTCCGTCTAGCTGACTATTTGCCCGTCTGCCCTTTTGTCTGTCTATCAATTCAACTCTCTATCTATTCGTCTGGCCGTCTGTTTGCCTGTCTATTCGACTTGATTAAGGTCAATTAGGTTATCGTTATTTATCGGCTTGTCTGGGGCTCCAAGGCCAAAATGCCGCCGTCACCTTGTCAGTTGGCGTTGACTTCAAGGCAAAGGCCTTGTGCTGGCCACCCGGAGAATCTGAAGCTGCGGTAAAAACTACTGGAAACGAAGTCTTTAAAAATTTCTTCGATAGATCGCTTGGGCATAGTGTTCTTTATATTTTGAGCAGTCGAGCTCATTAATAATTGAGCACTAGCAGTTGAGATGCCTTGGGTCGTCGTCTACCAAAATTCGAAATACAAAAAGGATATGCTAATATAAATAAACAAACGGAGTGGCCGTTCCTCTGTCTCGATGAGTGTGTGTGTGTGTTGAAAAGCAATAAATATGCAAAAAGACCGAAACAAAGAGCTGGATGGCTGCGAAGCCAACAAGGACGGCCGGGCCCGTCAAAAAGGACTTTAGCAGGCGGCAATACCAGCAGACAGACCGCAACGCGTCAAAGGAAAATTGGCCACTGGACTACGCAACAGAAGTCGCAGATACCCAGGACCAAAAATGGGGAAAAAGGTGAAGGCTGTGATTGTAAAAAAGCCTGCGAGAGAACGAGACCAGAAGAGGAATGTTTATTTTGCTTTAAATCACTCATACGCACCGTTTTGCATTTTGAATAATTCAACATTTCTCTGCGAACAGCGAGCAAACGGGATTTCCTAATGCCTCTCCGTCTTCCAAGTGCAATCGGTTTGGGCAGTTTCCTTTTTCCTTTAAACCCACACACACCCACACATACAGACCCCTTTGTCCAGAAGCCGGTCTGCCCACCAGACCGGGGCCACAGCACACCAAAGATGTGAATGGCAGAGCGCATGAATTTTTCATAACACCCCAGAGACTTTGACAGCGCAATGATGACGACGTGTATTGTCTTCGACTGGATTGATGCGTCAAATGCCAAACTCATAAAACGGCAAGTTAAAATGCCTGCCAGCCGGCCCACTCATCGATCATTCACTCAACCCGCCCTCAAAAATGAACAAAATTAACATAAGAAGGACATCAACGAAACCAAAAACTCCCTCGCCGCACTCCCCACCAAAGGCTTCAAAGGGTATATTAATTTAGAGAAGTTAGCAAAAGTTAAACGGGAAAGGGTAAAAAAGTTCTTCAAGTTTCGGTATAAAGTAATTTTTAAATGTTCTTAAGAAAACTCAAGATTCCTAGACCCTTAAGTGTTTTTTTAAGCTATATGAAAGAACAGGTAAATGGGGTAAAAGAACGTTGATCAATTTTCTCAGGACTTAGAGATTCGCATAATTAAAGGCGTAAGGTAATTTTTCTTTTATGGGAAACGAATAATAACTAACCAATCCCCAACATTTCCATACCTTCAACTCTTTCTAAAATGGCAGGGGTAACTTTTTCCATACCCTCAACCCTTTCTTAAATAACAGGGGTAACATTGAAACCGTTTTATTCCCCCGTGGGTAACAGTTGTGGGCAGTTAATGGTAATTGCAGGCCTTGATGGTTGCAGCAGGTGGAGAGATCAAATTTATTGCGTTTTCAATCTCTGCTGATGCCGCAAGTATCTCTCCATTTCTGTAGGTTTGTCCCCGGATAAAACGTGTGGGAGTTGTGGTCGTTTTGGTGCTTCATTTTCAAATTTAACATAATTTATGGCAGGGCAATAACGACAACCGGAATAACCAATAACTTGGCGATGATTTTTTGGGGGTAACACCGCAAATGTTTGATTTGCGACGCTGGCTAATGACACTCACCGGGCCAGTTTGGCTGAAGTGTTGGCCAGAAGGAGGAGCAAATCGCCCGCCCAACCACCTGCGTGGGATCGTTAACGAGGCGCGCATACAAGAATAAAATTTGCCTGGGGTTCTCAGGGCTCCTTGCGGCGGTCGTTTCAATTGCTTGGCCGCCAGCGATGAAATAAAAAATGAAAAGCGCCAACAACAACAACAGCAAGCTACAAAATTGAATGAAATTGCCTACCGAACAACAACAGCAACGACACCGAGAAGATGAAATAATAATAATGGTCGACTATGTCGCCTCGTCTTCGATTGCCGCTCGGTCGGCACGTAACGCAATTTTTGCTCAGGAAAAACAAACGAACGATGCCAAGGACAGCAGCGCAGGGAGGACAAGGTGCCAAGTCGGCCGGGGATTAGGTTGGTTCGGTGGCAGGAAATTGTATTTAAACGTCAGGATGCCTGGCCATCCCCCAGCAGGTGAAGCACATTAGTTGCTCCCTACCCCTCTCCCACAATCCCGTTAGCCTTAACAGGGTCTGTCGGCGGACTGGGGGTGGATTCGCAATCACCAAGCACGTAAATCAAAAAACATTGACGAAGATAAACGATGGGGAGGGAAAGGCAACCGACAACCGGCAACCGGCAGCCGGCAACCAACCAACTGGCGGAGGGGCTCCCTCAGAAAGGGTAAGGGGCCCCCGCTTCTTTCGGTTCTACCTGACATTGCCCAATGTCACGTGTAAGAAAAACACATTCAATTTCGGATCAGTTCAATTTGGCTGGCTCGGCAAGCCTTGCCTGACGTAGGTCGGTCGGCGGTTCGTTGGACTTCCAAAAATTTAATTAATCAGGCTTCTAGCTAAATATCTGCATGGCCTATCCCCGATTGACTGGCCTGCCCACATCAGCCCGGCTGTCTAGTTCAGTTCATCCTTTTCAATTACAAAATGGCACTTTCCGCAGTTCGTGGAAACCGAATCTCCTCTGCAGGTGTGTCGAGGGGAGCGGATTTAAATGGATTAGAATGTTGAGGTCATTTTAATGTCCTTTGCCTCACTAGAAATTTCAAAAATCCACTCCACTAAGTCGGTTTGTTTAGGCTTTTCAAATGCTTTCCGAGTTCTTCTTGTGGTTCTTAAAAAAAACAATTCTTCTATTGATCTCCGAGCCGAGAGACTTTGCATTAATGATTTGTCCATTTCGAATAATTCTATAGAGTTTTTAATAAGTCTTTTCTGAGCTTTTAACACTCAAGGGTAAAGGGTAAATAAGGCTGTATTCTTTTTAGGGTATTTTCTGTCCATCTTCTCTCTAAGGAATTTTTATTTAATAGGCGAATTGCGTTTCCCTTTCTTTTTCTAAGAAAACTTCGGTTCCTTGATTTTTACCCCTACGAGTTTCTGCTTTTTTTAGAGGATCCACCAATTTACCTTCAAATATTTAAGTCTATTTTGGTGACCTCTATTCCCTTTCAGAAACAACTACAAATAAACAGCTCAAAGAATGCGAGAAAGAGAAATTAAAGATGAGAGAAACTGTTTTCGGTGGAATCAATAATGTTTCCTTATCAGGCTTTGCATATTTCCTTGATATCAAGTATCACTTGGTCCTTTTTCTCACCTTCAGGTTGGCTTCGAGTTTTGCTTTTCTTTCTCCTCGTCACCCAGCCTCTGCCCGCTCTTCCCATTCATTTCTGTTTTGTTACCCTTCCCTTGACCTTTGATTACACACATATATTTTGGGTATTTGTGCTCCACTTGATTTCCAGCCTCTTGAGGGTGCTCTCAGCCCCGCCAAGCCCCTCCAGCAGCT
Organism: Lissocephala sabroskyi; assembly: GCA_037075105.1. NCBI lineage: Eukaryota > Metazoa > Arthropoda > Insecta > Diptera > Drosophilidae > Lissocephala > Lissocephala sabroskyi. Next base: position 35,110 of record JBAMCP010000203.1, read on the forward strand.
GAAATTGAAGAAGCCAATTTAAGGAAATTTCTCTTGAGTGGCATTGCCACGCCTTAATCAAGCCCACAGGGCAGGGCAACGCCCAGCCCACCCCACCCTTTGCCGGCTCATGTGAAACGGATGACGGGCGTCTGTCGTCTGTCGTCGATGCCCCCCAAAAGCCACTGAAATATCGACAGTGGGCGGACGGGGAGGGCAGTTACCGTTATTGTTGCCACCGTTATTGTCGTCGTCGCCGAGCGCCTAACGGGAATGCGCCTGCCAACCGAATAGCGAGAAATATTAAACAATTTTTTTTTCGTGGGAATTGCGTGGGGCTGGGAGGATTTGATTGATTTGTTGGCGCGGAGAAGAACGTCGCACCCGCCAAACGTCTCCATTTACAATTTTTATTTATTTTTGAATTTTGATTGCCGCCTTCACCGACCGACCGAACGACCTTAGCGTTCTCCGCCCACGCCGAGTGCAGCTGTTCCACTGATGAGCCTGCCCGTTCCATTGAATGGCTGGAATGGAAGTTGCCTTGGGTTGGGGCGGGCCAATTTAAATTCGATTTTAAAAAGAATCCTGAGTTGCCTTGGCGCGCCAGGCCGGCCGACCCGCCCCGTTGGCCATTGACGGTGTTTATTATTTTTAATGAGCACCTCCGCCGTCGGACGAGGGAGTGAGCCTAATTTAATGAATGCACTAGGAATTCCCTTTTGGGGCCGCACAAAAGTGAACAAGGCCGACTGGGGAGGGAAATTTCCTTTAACTTTTTCGGCAAAGCCGAAAGTTTCTTTCAAGCCGCTTTTTTCCACCAGCCTTCCTCCATTTCACTTAAATGCAGGCCAGGCCTGTAGAAGGATAGCAAGGGGAAGGGTGAAATCAACAAACAACAGCGGAGAATTCGATTTCCCCAGAAAGAAACTTGGAGTCGCCAGCGAAAGTTGGTTCCTCCCACAACGAAATTGAAATCGCCGCCGGGCTGGCCGATTCGTGGGGCAATCAAGCCAAAAGCAACTTACGCTGGCCCTGCTTGTTAGCCGGGCTCAACTTGATTCGGGCCAACCAACCACCTGGCAATCATGTGGCAAAATCAAGCGCAAAAAATTCTCTACGCCAACTCCAAAGGGTGTGGCTGTCAAGCTGGCAGGTTGCTTGGCTGCGGTCCTGCTGCCCGGACATATTGACAGTCCGACTGATGCAATTGAAAGCAGCCAACGCAGCCAGCGCAGGCGACAATATGGCATACAATTTGCACATGCAAATTGCCGGCCGGGGTGATGGCAACTTCGGGACACGTCTCCTCAGCATTAAGTGCCTCTCGGTTGGTGCCACCGCCGCCGCCTCCACCCACAAACCAACTGCAATTACATACTAATGAAGAGCAAGCAATACAGCCTGGGTCCAGAGTCCTGGCTGGTGGGTGTGGGTTGTCTTCCATTTGGGACTGCGGTCGGCCGGGGGGATGAAAGACTGTCTGGACTCTGTCTCTGATGGACTGCAAAACCGCAAATGGCATGCACATGCCTGTCGTCGTCACTCAGCTGGGGCTGGGGCTGCCGGCAGTCATTCAGTCTCTTTCGGATGGGCGGGAGGTCTGCCCATGCCCAATCCTTTGGCTTTCTTTTTCTCACGTCGGTGAGACCCAAGCAGCGGTTTTTGGCAATTCCCCATTAGTTCAATTGGTTTTTGGTTGTGCTCAAAAATTTTCTCAAAAGCGTTGCTAATCGATTTTTGTTTGCTTCTTTCTTTCAAGGCGATGAGGCATTTGCGGAAACGAATGGAAAATCAAACAGACTGAAAACTTTACTTGCTCTTAGCTTAATAACTGATTGTAGAAATTGTGTAGAAATTGTGCCTGAGGTCAGAGAACGCGAAAAGTCAAAACTATGAACCCAAAACTGTCAACGGATTCTTGTCGCAGATCTCCGCCCAACAAAAGCCTCAATTTTTTGATCAGAAAGTAAAAAAAAAAGGCATCTCTCTGAAATCTATCGATTTGCCCATCTGTCTTGCCCGTTTGTCTTACTCTGAGTGGAAATTCTGTCTATTTTTTGACTGACTATTCGTTCACGCGTTTCTGCATCTGTTCGGTTGCCTCTCTGCCGGTTGGTCTCTCCGACTCTTCAGGATTCTATCTAAATCTTTGTATCTCCAATATGAATACATGTTCTTGTGTCTTTCTGTCTATCCACTTGTATGTCTGATAATCTGTGCGACTGTCCATGTCTCCATCTATTCTTCCGTCTGCCTACCCGCTTGTCTGTCCTGTTCTCTCAACCAGTCTTTCTGCCCGCCTTTCTGTCCGATTGCCTTAATCTGTCTGCCTGTTTACTGGTTAATCTGCCCGTCTGCTCTCCATATATCCAAATCTATTGGAGCCCAGAAACTAGTCAAGCTCTTAACTCCAAGCGAGTTTAGCTGCTGATTTGGTATTTCGTTTCTATCAGGTGTCTTTTAGCGGAGCCCATTTGCTTTATAAAGTTCATTTGAAATGAAGACAAGACAATTTTCTGGAATTTCTCTGGCTGCCTTTTCGCTTTATTCACTCGCGAATCTGAGCTGAAAATAAAAACCAAACCAAACGACCTACCAACCAACCAAAATCATCCTCTCACCACCTGTCCGTTTAGGTGCCTAATGCCTGACAGTCGGGTCTCCTACCCGAACCGCCCGCGCCCGGCAATTCAACCCAATTCCTCTTTGTTCGCCTGCCCTCGCCCCTGCGCGTGTCCGCGGTGAATCTACATTCCCTTCGTTATGCCAGCCGTTGACTTTGTCGTCGTCGTTTTGGGTTGTCAACTGCGCGACATCAAAGCAATTTCATTCCGATTGCTTTCCGGGGTGTGGGAGTCCGCCAGACACACGAGCGAACGGATGAGGGATTCGCTGAAAGCGGGTCGCTCGTAGGTTGCCACAGAGGAGGATGTGGTTAGCCTTAATGGCTGCTGGTTAGTTGGCTGAGGTGCCGCCGACGACCGTCAATTTGCTTAGACAAACTGACACAGCCACTCGCCAGCAACCCTAATCCTCTTTCCCCAACGCTGTTCGGTGGGCAGGCGACGGCTAAACTGCAATGCACAATTTTCGGGGCGGTTTTATTGTTTTGCATAAAATTCACTTAAAATTGCTAAATCGCTTGGAAAATTGGCGCACGCCAAGACCAACCAAAGCGCCTCAAACAGAAATGGCGACAGATTCTTCACGGCTCCGTCCCCGGCGAAAGTGCAGCCAATGACGACCGTCGTGGGGCTTCTGCAACTCATAATTCAGCAGCTTCTCTGGCTCCATTGAACCCTACGTAATTAGGTGGCCTCGCAAAATAAATGACATTGCCGGAAGGAAGGGGGAAAGGCGGGCACATCTGATTAATTGGGAGGCTGTCCGGGGGCATTTGCCGGGTGAGCTTTGTCTCTTTTTCTCTCTCTGGGGTTTTGACGGAATTGTGAGCGGGCTGCCCGTGGGTGGAGTGGATATTTTTGAGGTCGGTAGGCAAATTTAAAGATCTTAGGAGGCAAAATGTTGAAATGAACAGACCACTGTGTTTTCCGGGTGTTAACTTCATCTATTCCCATCAACTTTTCCAGGATGTGCATTTCAATTTGACTTTTCCAAGAGCCTTGGCTATACAATACCTTAGAAATTTACCCTTTTTCAAATCGATTTACTTCCTTTTTATTTTTATAGCCTTTACCCAAAAGCTGCAAGGGTAAAATAGATTTTGTTCTGACTTCAAATTCGGTAATTAATTTTGTATGAGTTTTCACAAATTGTTGGGCTTCTTCCAGCCATTTTAATGTGACCGAAAGGGGCTTCGTCTCTTTTCTAGTTTTACTTTCTCTCTAGCAAATTTTCCCTGCTTACTTTCAGTTCTGCCTTTGAACCGTGATTGATTTGTTGTCTTTGATTTCTTGGCTTCCTTTGCAACAGCGAAAATTTATTTCCTTAAACTGAATAAATTCCTTATTGCCCATCTATTTCCTTGAGAATATTCAGCCCCGAGTGAGAGCTGAAATTTGTGCCTTCCTCATGAGTTTTTCAAATCCAAAGAATCTCATTTGTAAGCCTGTAAAGTCACTCGGCTAATCATTTTAAATACGACAACTCATTCACCGAAAAACCATCGAGTTAATTTTGTATGAAATTAGCCCTGCGCCACGACAACGCCACCCTCCCGACTTCTCTCCCCCTCCCTTTTTTGTTGTGTCGTAAGCTGATCTTCTCTGTTGGACGCGGCATCAAATAGCCCTTGGTGGAGGGCAGGGGCTCCCTCGGGAGGGGCCGTCACGGGCGGAAAACAAAAACTGTGTAATGAACTCAACGCGAGTCAAAAGGAATTCACTTTTGTCAACTGAAATTAAAACGGGAGGCGCGAAACTTTTTCGGCCACTGAAGTTACACCAGCGGCACCAACAACAACAGCAGCAGCAATGACGTTGACAACTTTGACGGCAACACTGCCGGCAGTCGGCCCCTCAGCCGCGCCAACATTCATCGTCAACGACACTCACCTAATAAGCCAACAAAGCGTAAAAATTTGTGCAAGTTTTATGGTCGCCTTGGCTGTCGTCAAACCCCCGGACGCCCGCCCGGTCGCCTGGTCGCCTGGTCCACTTGATAAAGTTCCCCTCACCCAGTTTGGCGAGAGCTCAGGTGGTCGCGGGTCTTAGAGTCGTCCAGGCGTCGCTAAGGTTGACTGGCTGTGGTGGCTGTGGGCGGCGGGCGGCGGACGGAGGGGCAGCAAAAGGATTCTAATTCCAACAAATTCTCATCAGTCGCACGCACCTTGGAGCTGCAAATATCAACGGGGAGTTGAAGTGGAAATTCGGTCTGCTGCCGCTTGTTGTTCGCCGAAAGTTGAAAGTTTAATTTCCTAATTGTTTAACAACAGCACCGCCACCAGCAGCAGCAGCAACGGCTGCCTTGCATTTTCCATAATGAACGGCAAGGATTTGAAGGGGAGAGGGGAAGTAAATAGCAGTTAATAAACACGAAGCTTGCCCAGTTTGAGCTGTAGTGGGCCGCTGGGCTTGGACTTGTCCACGGGCGGTTTATAAATTTCACAGGACCCGACGGCATCAGCGGCACTTCCGGCGCCAGCGACAAACTACAAGCGACAGCTGCCATTGCCAATGTCCAAGCAGCCAACTCGTCCTTCCGCCCCCGCCCCCGCTACCGTGTTTCCTCTGCAACCTTTGCGAGGCATGAGAATTGCAGCTGGAAAGCTCTTGCCGCCCCGTCAAGCGTGGCGCCTTTTGACAACTTTTGCCCTCAACCAAAAAAAAAATCACCAGCAGCAGCAACAAAAATGAAAGCCCAGGCCAACGACAACCCAAAAATGGCAGGATGAAAACTTTTACTTTTACCATTAACCTGGTGCCCAAAAAAACAAAAAATACACGAAATGGAGTTGAAATTTTGAACTTACCGTGCGATTGCCTAGATTTTTGACACGGCAGGTCAACTGAACCATTTTGCCAACCAGTCCAGTGATGTTTGTGGTGACGGTTGTATCGATGGTTGGTCCTCCGGTCCCCGGTGTTGGCAAATCCTGCAGGAAGTCTGTGAAGAACCGCTTCGAGGCGCCCTCCGTAGTCCCGGCTGTCGTTGTTCAAATTCAAGAAAGAAAACAAATTGCACGAATTAAAAATATGACAGCAGTTACAACAAAAATCAGAAAGAGAAAACTTAAGACTTCCCACCCACGCCCCCTGCCAAGAGGCAATTGTTGCAGGGTTTGCTGTATCCTTTGAATTTTAAAGAAGTTGGAAAAGTCTACGATTTTTACTGGGATACCTGAAAGTTCCCGGCCCGGAGATTAAGACTTACAAAATGCGATAGGGTATAAGCCGATTATACCCTTGCATTTGTAGAGGTATAAAAAAAAACTCTTGAAAGCTGCTAAAAATTTCATGTGCTCCGATAAAAAAAAACACGGTTATTTTTGTAGTCCAGAAAAGGCAAATAAGCAACCAAGTTATTGACCTTTAAAGCCAACAAAAAGAACTGGAGAAATCACGATTTATTTCCAAACAGAAACTAACGAGAATGTGTGAATTTTGGTGGCGAAGATTCGGTCCTTGGTTTCTAGAAAGATTTCATTCGCCACCGCCAAAGCCAAGCTCAACTTTGAGTTGGCCTGGAAGTGCATGTGGCAAGCTAATGGACCCCATTTCTGGCCCAGGCCTGATTTATTTTGATGCCTGCATTTGCAGCAGCCGAAAAAGGGCACAGGCATGTTTGGTAAATGCTGCTTGAAATTTGAAAAGGGTCCGTTCGGATGGGAGCAAAAAAAACTATGCCCTTTTACGTTTATAAAGGAAATGAGCGCCGTTGTTGCTGGTCTGCTGGGTGGATGCGGTTGGCTTGGGCGTGGGTGGGTGGATATTTGTTGACAGCGTCATGTGGCGTTAATTGCCACTTTACAACGAGTGGCAATTTGGACGTGCATGGGCACGGGGCACGGTGGATTCCGTGCTGTCAGCCGACAAATCGAAGCGCCCAGCAGGCCAAGCAACAGCTGCACAGCAGCAGCAATGGGAGTCGCGTGTTGTTGGCGCTGCAGGCGAAAGAAAAAATGAAATGTATGTATAAAGAAAGCAAAAGAAACACAAGCCAGAGGCTAAAAGAAACAAGAACTAAATTACTTAATGAAAATTGCCCGAAAAGCAATTAATTAAATGATAAAAACGCCATTTTATGTGGGGTGGCCGTGGGCGGTTGCCCTTGTCTTGTTTGTTTGTTTTAATCTCAAAGTTGTTGCTGTTGTTGGTGTTGCCGCCGCTGCTGTTGTTGATTGTAAGTAGTTTATGTAACATGTTGTAGGGTGTAAACTGCCAGAATTGGCCCTTGGCATCGGGCCAAGAAATATGCGAAATCCATAGACCTGAGACCCAACCCGGCCTTTGGCTGCGGTGTTTGTGTTTCTACTGATAAAATTTGATTGATTTTGACTAAGAAGGGGACGTTGGCTGCTGGCTGTTGGCCCTGAATGCCGCTTAACATCACTCAAAATTAATCGAGTTTTGCTTGCGGTTGCTGTGCAATTTTCCGTTGCCTACTTTTTTGGGTCACTTGGAAAAACTCTTCAGCAAAGCCAAGCACACAAAATTGTTATACACTGTCGGCAATTAATTTCGATTTTATGATCTAAGATAGAGATTTTTATTTGTTATTCTTAAGGCTCTTCAATTGCCTACTGTCAATGGTCTGCCTGCCAAAAAAAACTCTTCTTCCGTGAGGACTTCAAGTTGGTTGCATTTCCACGGACTTCAACCGCAATTTTAATTTAATGGGACTCCCAATTTCTGCAACAACCTCAGCCATTGTCAGTTGAGTATTCTTTTTTCTATCTGCCCTACTCCCAGCCGCCCACCAGGCCATTGAATGCTTCTATGCTTCTATTAAGGAAAAGTGCCCGTCATTCTGATTGCCCTACTGAAATTTTTGGTAATCCTTTTCAGAGAGAGGGAGAGAAGGGCAGCGCCAAGGTGACCTCTGCGTTGGGCTGTTAAAATCGAAAGACCTTCTTTAAAGCCTGTAAAAAATGACCTGAAGCTGGGCTGCTTGTGCAGTTTAAGACAAAGACATGGAGAAGACAGGCAAAAAATGCGAATATAAAAATTGAATATGCGCCATGCCAACCGAAACGGTTCCGCACACTTGGCAATTGACAACTTAACGATCTTCCTGACACCATCAGCATTCAATGACATAGTCAAGCACACACACACAAACACACACGCAGCCGCTCATGAAGGCATAAAAATGCACAAAGTCATCGTGGTCCAAGGAAATAATCCAGCCAAAGCTCGAAACGAAAAGGAACAGGACAAGGAGCATGACTATAAATGCGCCCAAGGCACTTTGGAGTTGAGCGCGCTCATTCTCATGTCACTGGTAATACGTTTAATAAAAAAATTATGAACTTCAATTACGCCGCACTCCACGCATGCCACGAACAAGAACAAGCACAGGACCAACTCAAAGGACCCCGAGCAGACGACGCCAGAATACAACCGACGCCGCGGTTCATAAAAACGAAACGAACAAATAAGCAGTCGTAATCCAGTCCAGGTTGGCAGGGCAATGAGAGGGGGCCTCTTGGGGGTCTTTGCATATCCATAATTTCCACGAAGCGCAACGTAGTAAAAAACCTAGAAAAGCTGATGGGCGAGTGGTCATAAATCAGCACCGGCCCGAACCCACCGTCAGCGCCGGCAAGGTGACAACGACGCCCGCCCGGCAACTGAGCCCAGCGACTTTAATTGGCTTGTCAGGCGGCATCAAATCAGCGGAACAAACGAAGCGGGCGGTCGGCATTCCTTTTTTTTTTAACGGCCAAACGGCAGGCAAATGCAAATGGAACTTAGAAACCCATTAGGCTGCGTAACACACGGTAATAGAGTAGGGCAGGCAACCGAATTGGGCCGGACCCGTGCCGGTTACGTGCCGCGTTTGTTGTCCTTAAAAAAAAACGAGAAATTCTCGGCTGCCGCCGTCGCCTGTCACACGTCAAATGGCGTTTAACATTTCGCGACTGCAACGAGCGGACCACATTCCCGGTTTTCATTTCCATGGCGTCCTCAAGCTCCGCTCCACTCGTCCTGCCCTCCGCATCCTGGGCCGATACGAATTGGTGCCACTGCCATTTCGGGGGTTGTTTGCTTTGGCAATTCCCCCGGCCGACGGTCTTGTGGCAGCGGCAGCGGCAGCGGCAACGTTGCCAGCGTCGCGTAAATTTGTTCACGCTTCGCAATTCAAATTCTTTATTTAAATATTTTTGCACGTTCCACTTTGCTGTGTGGCAGCAGCGCAGCGACAACGTCAACGAGCCTGGGATTTTTCTTCTCATTTTTTGTGTTCTCTCATTTTTCCATACCCTTTACCCTTGAAAAGGGTAATTCGATATACAAGCTCGCAGCGAACGTTGGCCGCCGACAACTCGGCGGGAATGCGTTGATCAAATTGGGAAACACAAATTTCCCCAACGATCAGCAGTCGCTTTTCAGGCTGACCAGGAGCCGAAAATACCAACGAACTTTTGTTAGCTATTTTATTTTATGTTGTTTATTTATTAAATTGTATTCTTAATTTTTTAACAAAGGTTTGCGACTTCAAGCGTTTATAGAACTTTTCGAGGTTGTAAGTCTTTTTGGAATATATTCAAAATCAGGTTCGGTAAGTTTTAAAGTTTGAACGATTGTTGCACCGATTTTTCTAGATTTATTATTCTTTCTTTGGGTGCATTTGTGTGTCTATTGATTTTATCTTTCACCATATTTAAGTTTAAAATCCTTGTGTAGTTTGGAATTCTGGATATGCAGACTTAAGTCTTTGAATTCTTTTATATCCACTAGTAGCCAGTAGAATTCCCCGATTTTAAATCCCCAACTGTTGACCAGGGACTGCTTTTGTGTCCCTTCAAGAAACAAAGTCAATTCATTAAGATTTTTTGATTACTCACAAGCAAATTACTCAATTTCAAAAGGAACCCTCCGCTCATTAGAACGCTTCTGCTGAGGGAAGGTAATAAAATTTTACATAATATATTTTCTACCCCGAACTAAGAAATTTACCACCGTTTTTCCTTTCTTCTTTCTTTCTTCTTTCTCACGAAGGCTTTCCGATTTTTATTTCACTCTCCAAACTCTCCAAAAGAATTTGCTTTTTGTTGCCAACTCCAAACCCACGATTTCTTCAAGAAGCAAAAAACTCCCGCTTATATTTAAGGTAAAAATATAAATTAGCCTTGTTACCCCTTTTGCTCGGGCAAAGGATATAAAAATTATATGAAGAAAGGATATAAGCGCTTCGGATTGTTAGTTAACCTTGTGATGTCGGCAAGGATGTGCAAAATGGGGCCAAAAGATTTAGTGACGTTGGCTAATCTGTTGACAGGCAGATGGTCCGGCTGGCCACCAGTCAACCGAGGGGGACGGCACAGTTCGACCACAAAAAGAGTATGACAAATGCGGGGAGCAGCGAGTCGCCCAGCGTCGAGTGGCAATGGGCGAAATTGTGTTTGTTTTCATTGGTCTGGCCCACAATTTGGAGGCTTTGCTTGTTGACATTGGATGGTATTTCCGTCATATCAAATGGAATGGAAGCTAAAATGCCATACGAAATGGTTTGACTTCAAAACGGAACACACACACGCGCAATCCTTTCGAAAATACAACCAAAATTTAACGGTAACCCACTTTGTATACCCAAAAATTCGTTACGTATTTTTGGACTTTTACTTTACCAATTTATGAATTTACAGGCTGACCTGCCAGTTACCCAAAGTTTCTAACCGGGCGGAGTCGATGAAGCTCATCCGAGGCAGAGGAATTGGTTATCTCAGTACGCTAGAAAATTCCGGGGGTCTGGGGGAGTGCAAGTGATTTGAAATTGCAGGCCCCGAATTTAATGCCCTCGCTGGGGCCCATCGATTTTTATACCTCGGATCGAGGGGGAAGAGTATAAACTGCCTGCGATTTGTTTGCAGGTTGTTTTCTGGGAACCCTGACGCCCCTGCGGCCCACGGCTCGACCGCTTTGACCGGCCTATTTTTGGTTTTCTTGTACCTGTTGCCCATTAAACTGGACGGCAGCAGGGAAAGGGCTCGGGCGGCAAAAGGATTGCGAATAACACCGCAATCAGGAAGCAGGATGGTCAGACGGCTTTTAACATTTATCATACGCCTACGCCAGATGGCCCAGATTGCCGGAGGGACGGGGGGCAAACCAACGTAGCTGCCAACCTGTCGGGCTAAGTGCGCACTTAAGCGCCGGGCCAGGAGTGGGCCCAGGACCCCTCAAAAACCCGAACATGGAACACGGAACATTTTCTTTTTTTGCGGCTCGGGCCTGTTTCTGTGGCAGGCGGGTTTTATGGGGAATTTTAACGGAAATAAAATAATTTATTAGCATATGTGGCAGTTGGTGGCCCCTGGTCGGTCAATTGGCCGTTGTTCGGTCTTTTATTATTATTTTTATTTTTCCGAGGCTGTTTAATTTTTTGCTGTTAGCATTTTGCGGCCACTTAAAGGCAGGCCGGGCCGTTTACGTGCTAATGCATTTTGCAATGGGATTAAAAAACGCGCCCGCTGCGGACGCTGAAGGGCCGTAAAGCGTCCTGGCCAGGACTACCAGAGCTCCACAATCGCAAGTTTCTAGCACTTTTTAAATATTTAAAATTTAAATTAAATCAAAATATGTTAGAATAATAAATTTCCTGACGTGTTTGTTCGCAGGCGGAAAAGGACAAAGTCGCCGCTTCGCTTTTGACATTTGACTGCTTGGCGTGTGAGTTGAACTTCTGGCCGCGCACACACATCCACACCCACACCCACACACACGCGCAGATGTATGCTCTTTGGGTGTACTTAAAAAGTCATCAGAGTCATCGTGAGTGGGTCATAAGTCAAAGGCAAACAAAAAGTCCTTCCCTCCATTACCACCAGCACCACAAAGCGTATCGGGTAAACTTTTTTTGTCTGTTGGGTTTTTTTTCGCTCTCTGGTTTGTTCGGCGAATTTTACTGTGCTAATTTTGAATTCTTTTCCGCCGGCCGCAGCCGATAAAGTTGTCTTTTTAATCCTGAAAGTGGCGGCGGCGATTTGCCGGCACTCGACTCGCCCCAGGTAAACGTGGGGCGTTGCATTTGCGGTTGTTGTGGTTGCCGCCAAGGTGCGTGGGTGTGGTGGCTGTGGCGGCTATTAAGGAGCGTCTAGGCGGCCGCAAGGCGCGCCCCAAGGACGTTTGGGCGGATGGGCAACTTAAATTGAGTTGACAAGTTTTCAGGCAAAGCCCACAAACGTCTGGATGCCAGCCATTTATATGCATATCAATCGTCTGCTTGGCTGTGCGTGTGTATGTGTTTGGTGGGGGCAACTTTAAGGCGCCACAGCCGGCAACTGACAGGAGTCAGTGACAGTGCCGTGGGGGGCGGAGGTTACGCGATAAATTCCAAAGGCCTAAAAGGAACAGTGACGACAGCTTACACACACACAGGGACACGCACGCAGGAAGCCAAGTGATGCTGAGGGTGGCGCGATTGCCGCGTTTCACTTTCATGCGTCATAAGTTGACGAGCCTGGCCAAGTGCGCTGGAAAGTATGCAAATAAAATTGTCAACGAGGCAAAAACTCACAAGCTGCCAGCGCCCTCGCCTCTGCATGTGTGTGTGTGTGTTTGGGTGTGCGCTTATCATTTGCAAGGCAGTGAACATTGCTATGTCGCGCCGCTTTTAACTGACTGCCTGCCAGCCTCCGTGTGCGTGTGTTTGTGCGCCACATTGATGATCCTGCCTGAGACTTATTACATGTAGTTTTTTGCATAAACACAAGTCAAGGCCTCCAACACACACCCACACCCGCAGCCGCTCTGATAGGCATTTGTAAATGCAAAAGTTAATCGCACGCCACAACGATAAGCTCGGCAGAAACTTGTGCAAACTTTTTAAATGCTGAGTTAGAGGTTCGGCTTTTGCGGTTCAAAGAGAGCGAACGTCGAAGGAGGCGGCGAGAGGTATGCAGAAAATCAAGACCACCAAGGAGGGCAAAAGAGAAAAGTCGATTACCGAATAACCGAATGATGCGAAGGATTTCCAGTGAGGAAATCAAGAGGCCAAGATATTCGCAGCAGTTACTTATCACAATTCAGATTCGAATATGTAGTGGGAATTAAAGAACTGAAAACGCAATTGGCTTTCATTTTTATTGATGCTCGACAGAAAATTAAACAAATTTTGTTGGGGGATTTTTTAAAGACGAAGATTATTGATATCTACCGGGCTGATATTTATTACTTTGGGCTTCTTAAGTGTAAAATAATTTGTCGGGATCGGAGAAAACTACTTCAACATGAATGATTATCTCTTCATAACTTTGTGTAAGGAAATGTGAAAGGATGGAAGAAGGCAGTCGAAGATTTTATGCATACCTAAAAGTTGTCAATTCAAATTGTTCAGATTCCACAGCGGAAGACCAATGAATTACCCTGTGACTTCAAGGGCCAAAACTACAGTCCATACTGAAGCCTGAGAACCTGAATTTTAAACTAGAAGATTTGTTAACTAAAATTCTAAATTTGCTGCTTAACGGCCAGTGGAATTCAATTGCCAGTAAATAAAAAGAAATAATTTGCCTGCATTTCGTGGCTGAATTGGCTAAAAATAACCAACAACCTTTGATGAATGATGGCCACCAAAATTAAACAGCTCATCAGTTATTGACACAGCGACTGAATGCCCCAGCAATGCAACGAAAGCCGGCAAAAGGGCAACTTACTCGTCTAAGCGTTGAGGTCTTGGGTCCGCCAAGACTTTGGGCCAGGCCTTTGGGGCGTACCTTGATTTTTAGGGGACTCAGGTTCGCCAGCTTGAAGGCCTGGGAATTTCTTATCCCAAAGAACTGGGAAAGAGCAAAGTTACCCCCAGTCCAGTGCTAAGAGCTCAGCGATAAGACTTTAAGCTTATTGGTGATATTTTTGTATAGAAGAATAAAATGGAAGTAAAAATAATCGTCATCTTCTCGAGAGAGACGAAGCCTCAGGGGCCTATGAGTTTTCAAGGAGGCCGGACTCTTCAAATTACCAAAAAAACCATAAGGACCACATTCGAACCCCTTCCGTTGGTTCTTTTTTGTGTTTTAGACTCTTGCTTTTTCCTTCCTTTACAAGTGGATGGGTGTCTCCGTCTCCCATGGCCATCAATGTTGGATTTCGGATGACAGACAAAAAATCATTGCCGATTTTGTGTGGCCTTCGAAATCCGTCATTAGCAGAAAACCAAGCCCGACATCTTCTCCAAATAACCAAATTACAGTAATTACCGTAACAAATAAACCCACACAACACTCACACACCCACACACCCACACACACACACACATATACACAGAAGCGGTAAAAGGACAGCAAAGGGCATGGAAAGTAAAAATTTGCATTGGATTTTCAATTTACAAAAACCTTTAAACGTTCAATGGCCGATCAACGGCCCCCACTCCCTCCTCCCACACACACACACACAGACGCACTCGTTGAGTGTGGCCAGGCATTTTATAATTCACTGACTTGGCAATTTTTCTTGCCCTACCTCCCGGTCCGTCTGTGTGTGTGTGACATTTTCTTTTTTGCTGTGGGGGCGACGGATTTGAATCGGCTTGTGGGAAAAACAGGCGGAGAGTCGGATTGAAAATGCCGTCTTTTTTTTTGGGCAGAAATTGAACTCATTTGCATATAAGCGTCTAATATATCGTTGACCCTGTTCAAGGCGACCGGATGGTGGCCGGTGGGCGGGCGGAGGACATTGATTTTGCTGTGGACAAATGGGTCTATCGGTGGGTTAATGGCCATGCCAGCCAATCAAGCAAACGACATTTATCACAAAAATACTTGCGATGCTTTTGACGGTGGGCCAGGGAGGGGTGGAGGAAAGGGCATTTGAATGTCAAATAAATTTTCTGCCAAGTTCAGCAATTTTACATTTTCAATTGGCACTTTTCATAATTTCCTTGTAATTTTTTTTCCCTCACCAACAGCCCAAAATAATCTATAAGTAGTTCTGATTGTATGTGTGTGTGTGTGTGTATGTGGGTGTGTGGGTGTGCTGACCTAGGACACGTGCGGTCGGCCATTAGTTGAGTGGGGCACACGCTTGAATCGGCCTGGCTCGGAGCAGTTGGCCATTTGAATGGCAAATTTGCCTTAAAACTTTCTCTCCCACTTTTATTTCTATTCGTTGCTTTCTATTCTATATAATTTATGCCAGTGGTGGAATAGTTTACGAAATATGTACAGATAAAGTGACCGAGATGTAGTTAGTTCTCCCTGAAGGAAACTAAGCGGCACTGGAAGTCGAAACTTTTCTGCGTTGTCGATGGAAACTTAAATTGCCGCACTCACCCAGGCCAACGAGGCGATTTTCACCAAGGACTTTTCATATCGAGTTCTTTAAAATTCACAAAATTAATTAAAGTTTCCCTCTCGGTCGTTCAAGTCCCCAAAAAGCCCCACGACTGCGAAGCTGGCCAAGCCTACAAAAGCGAGTTAAGGATTTCAATAAAGGAAGTCTTCCCGCAATAAAAGTAATTATCTAAAATGTGTTTGGCGGTTCTCTAGGTTCCTGACTGCTTGGATCTCAGATCGAGAAAAAGCTCAGATTCTAAAAAGTTACCCTTACCCCGAATTTCGTTTGACCCAAATTCTTTGTACCCCAATTTTTCAGGGATTATTATTTCCCCTGCCAGTCTGTTCAGACCCACAAACAAACTTTTAAGAAGTCTTAGGATGTCTGGTGGCCAGCACAGGGAAGTGGATTGCCTCATCATCCGCTTGGACAGGACATCGGCTTTGTGGCCAGTGGAACAGAGAGCTGGCCAGCGTGTGCATGGGGGGTTTGGGCGTGTTAACAAGAAAACCAAAAACCCAGTGACTTTTCAGCTTGCCTCGGACTCGGCTGGACTTGATTGTTTCTGTTGCCGAGGATCTGTGACATGCCCGCCTGCCTGGCAGTGACATTTCGGGCCACGCCCACAACGCATGCGCAACAAGCTAATTAGCAGCAAGCGAGGAAAAAAGCAGAAGCTGGGCGGTGGGTGTGGGGGGTTTTGGGAAGGACCCACAGCAATTTGAATGGACTTGTGGACTTGACTCGCTGTCCCGTTGCGCTGTCTGATTTTCAATTTAGACGATAAATGGGCACAACGGATGCCTCGCGCTGCCAAATGACCAACCGAGCGGCCATTTCAGCCAGCCAGCCCGCCATCGTGGCCGATGGGTGGTGGACTGCAGCCTCAGCACTTCAGCTCGTTTATCATGCTGCATGATGAGAAGGAGGAGCAACGGTTGCTGACCACAGCACATGGCAGGCAGGACAGCGCAGGACCGCCGCTTGCAATTTATGCGGCTGCCGGGAACCTGCTTAAAAGGCATCCCAGCCCACGGACAGCATCCGTTGTGCTTTGCGTTAAATTTTGATTTCTTTTCGTTTCGACTCAGACGAACGGATGGCCTGTGGTTCAGCGCTGTCATTGTTGTCAGTGTCATCGTCATCGCCAGACTCCGTTGTAGGCTTCTTCCTTATCCCTGTTCTATGTACAGTGGGGATATTTGCGGTGGCTGCTGGCTGTCATTAGACTCGTGTCATTGTTCATCCAACTGCGTTGCGCCATGGCTGCAACTATTGTGCAACATATAAGCTGCCACCCCAGCCCACCCACCTTGCCACCTATCCATCTGTCTAGCTGTGTGTGTTTGTGTGTTGGTGGCATTCTCCCAGCCGCGCATCTAAACTGACATTCCAATTATTCTTATCTCATCAGCGGCCCCGCGCTATGCCATCCATCCGTCTGTCCGTCAGCCGAAGTCACTCAGCTGAGTTCATTTCGCGGCGCTGGCTGGCTGGCATTTTTCATATTTTTCCTTGACTCGCTCATAATGGTGGCAACTATTTAACCCATTGAGTGGATTCGCGTTGCTGCTTGTGTGGCTTTTCGGGTTGTGATTTATGCCAATCCCCTGTCTTATTGGCCGGGCTCACAACCAACCAACCAACCAACCAACCAACCGCCCAACTGACGTCTTGGGTGAAGGTTAAGTGATGCATTTCCCTTCTTCCCTCTAACCCAAGGCCCACGAGAACAATAGAAACAGCCAAGCGATGCTATTCGATTACTCAATGACTAGGAAAATGCAACTCAAAATTTGGGGGAACCAAGACAGCTTATATTCCTGTAATCATTTGAAGAGGCTGCGTGAAAGCAGCTTTGGAAAATGTTAATTTTAATAGATAATTTAAATTCAGTTCTCATTGAAAGCGAGAGTGGATTTAATGAGGCAAAGGATATCCAGAGAAAAGAATTACACAACATTAACTTACAAATTTCTTCCCTTTACCACTTTTGGGGTAGTTTATTTGCGGAATTCTTATTCCCCGACTTTTGCTTATTTAATTTGAAATATTTATTTGAATTTCTCTCTTAATTAACTAATTTTTAGGCTCTTGTGAAACCAATTTACATTTTCTTTCCTTTTACCCTCGTTTAGAAATTCACAAATAAATTGATTAAAATATTCTTAATCGAACGATTTTATTTTAAACTTTACATCTCAACCATTTTTGGAGCTTATAATCGTGACTTATTTATAAGCAGAACCTAAGAAACCTTTGGTGGCTCCAAACTAATTTATTGAAAACATTTATTAATTTTTTTAGTTAATTAAAAAATGTTTCTGCTGGAATGTAAATAAAAAATTACTTATTCATCTCAGCAAAGGCTTAATCCATTTATTTGCTGGTACGACAAAAATCACGGTGATTATTTAGCTGAATTGAGAATTCGGCAACAGCATCCAACCAAGATGGTGGAATTTATTTATATCAGCTTTCCCCATCCCCTCATCCTCCACCGACAGTCTATCTTTTTAACCATTCACCCCGCCCCATCCGCTTCCTTAACGATGAACCCGTTCCTTCGTCACGGCCGTGACTGGTGTTGTCGGTCCTGGCGAAGTCAACTACCATCGACCAAGGGCCGTACTGCTGTATTGCTCTACTGTAATCAAGCAACCAATTTTTCGTTGGTTGACATTTTATTGATTGCCGTCAGTTAAGTTGCCCATGAATTTTGCAGAGCCCAACCCCCGGTTACATTGACAACGGCGAAGGCCTCGATGGATTGTCAAAAAAAAAACCCATTAAGCTTTACTTTCGGACCAGCGATGATTTAGAAAAGATGAGACGAACGACGGAAGGTGTGGAAAGGCCAAATCCGATTGACTACACAGTTCGCCATGACGGTAATTTGCTATATTTACCCTCCCAGCCGTGAGCTAATGGTGTAAGGGGTAAGGGTATTGAGTTTTAAGGATGACCTTGCGCTAAGCAACGGATGGCGGAAGAAGGTGTGGAAAAGCCAAATCAGATTGACTTTAGAGCTCGCTATGTCGGTAATTTGCTAGATTTACCCTCTCAGCCGTTAAGGGAAAGGGTATTTAATTCTAAGGATGACCTTGCGCGAAAGATGGTGTGCAAGTGGCCCCCAATCGAATTGACTACAAAGCTCGTTGTGGCGGTAATTTGCGTCTGAGCCGCGACTTAATGGGGTAAGGGGTAAGGGTATGAAATATTAAGGTTGGCCTTGCGCTCTGCATTTCAATGGAAACATGAATTTCACATTCAATCGGCCAGCCGACCAGCCAACACCCACCAGCCAGTCAATCAGTCCATCAGTCACTCAGCCAGTCAGTCGGGCATCCGTCCAGCCATCGATTCTCTTCCACATCCAAAGTGCAATCGAACTGCTACTCATATTTTAACGAGCATTGCATTGTGTTTTGTGTAGACATGCGTTGGCCAGAGCCTTGCCTGGCATTGCCTTCAGCATGATTTATCCATTGCTATTTCGTTGGGTTGGCCCGGCCCGTGCGCCGTGCCGTTCCGTGCTTGGCTTTCTGCTCAATTTGAAATTTCGCAATGTGCGGGAGGAAATGTCCCGACAATGCCTTGGCCGAGGGGGGACGGGCGGGCGGAGAGACGATAATCAAAGCACGCTTACGACTTGTTATTTTAAATTTCAGTTTATAAAATAGATGGCCAGAGTGGATGATATAAAACAATTTCTGCATAAGCGCGGCCACCGGAAGGAGCGTTCGTTCTGCCAGCCAGTTGGCTGGTCGAAAGGTCGGTTTGTCCAGCTGTCGGGTCTCTGTCAGTTGCAGGCAACCCGTCACCATTGCCAACGCCAACGCCAACGCCATTGCCATTTCAGCGGTGGCAACGGGCTTGGCCATAAAAGCTGAAGCCGAAACTCCCGTTGCTCTGGTAAAAAGAAAAACGAAATTGTTTTTACGTGCCACGAATGCCAAGAGCCTCGCGACGAAACGCAGCCCGGTGATGGGGCCTGGGGTGTGGCATGGGTTCGCGGCCAGCGAGCGTTTTCTCCATTTGCAGCCTGTGGCCGATTCAATGGGCCGTGCCACTCCCATTCCCAATGCCATCGCTCCGAATAATGCCACTTTCTTTCCATCGGTTATTGACTTACATCTGCCTTGCGGTCGTTGCGCGGCCACTCGGGCGTTTTTGATTTTATGAGATTTGCATAGCGACATCGCCGCGTTGTTGTTGTTGTTTGCGCAACAAATTCGTTTATAAATTAATTTGGCATCATCGAGCATCATTTAGTGCACCCCAGATGACCGATAAAGTCGATCAGCTTAAGCCGCCACATTTTCCTGAAAGACTCTACACAAATAACGAATAATCCTGTCTTTTCTAGGAGTTATCCAATTCCAAATGACAGGGTAAACGAAGATAATATAATAAATTTTAAAGCCCAAATAGATTTTAAAACATCGGGGTAAGTAATCTGGCCAACTCAGCCCGTCACGTTTAGCCTTTAAAGCTTCTTCAGAATCTTAAATTCTGTTCTCTCACTTCCCCACCAAAGAGGCCTCCATTTCCTTCTACTGTGTTCTTTGGCAGTCCCGCCGATTTTCCCTTAATACTTGGTCAGTTTTCTTATCATATTTATTATAAAGCTTTCAAAAAATGTAGAACGAGCAGGAGGAAAATAAAGTTACCCAAACGCCTCACCAACCGAAGTTTTAGTCTCGGATTTCTTTTCGTCAGACCAGAGCGCCTGTTTAAGGCACTACCAGTCTTTATTTACCCTTTACCTTTAACTATCGCTGGTTTTGGCCAGCGAAGAGTAAATCTATTTGAACCAAATGAAGACAAGACCTTCGTTGTTGTCATTATTAGATCAGTGAGATATTTGGGTAATTAAGCCTCAAAAATCTAGATTCGAATTTAAAATCTATATGGGAATTTCTCAACAGGTTTGGATAACTTGGCACTTGGATAACCCAAGCCAAATTAAAGGAAACCAATTAAAACTAAATTAATTAAATGATTTGAACTGATTTCTTATTTATACCGCAATATTTAAAATGATATACAATTTTTTATATAATACCTAACCAATATTTTAGATCACCAAATCCTCTTCCCTGTTTAATTCTCGATTTCTCCATAATCCTAGACTTCTTCAAGAAAGCTGTTCAGATCTTTCTAGCACTTGAGATGACCTTGCGTTGGTTTATCCCACAATTCCACTATTTTAAGGACCAAAACTGGTTTCCAAGTTATACCAAAAAATATAACTAGATATTTATTGACTTTCCGAGTTCTGGCGACGGAACTTGCCTCCTTTTTTTACAGGACTTGGAGGGATTCCGTTACTCACCTGCGCCGAGCAACACGACGCTGAAGAAAATCAGCCAATGCGACATTTTCGTTCGACTTTGGACGTCTAAATTGCTGGTGGGGAGGGCACGGGGGATGCCGAGTGGAGTGGCTGGTGGAACTGGAGGAACTTTACGGTTTCTGGTTCGGCTGCGCCGCTGCTCACGTTCCGCGCTCTGAAAGGACAGCAAAAGGAAGAACAATTGAGTAAAATGGTGCGAGTGATTGAAGGGGAAAAAAACGAATTTAATGGCGCTCTGAATTTACCACCACCCACTGGATATATTTTGATTCGATTAGTCCTTTTGGATTTCTGTTGATTATTTAAATGTGTTTTGAATTGCTCTCTTATTGTGATTTCTTTAGAATAACTTTGATTCTTTCAGAGCCTCGGGGATATAAAAAAAAAAAACAATTATAAATGAATTGATAACATTTTAGTTTTGGCTTTGGCCCCGCCGCTGGATTGGCTAACAAATCAAACAGAAAGAGAAAACAATTCCAAAAGTCAAATCGTAGCAATCAAAGTTCAGGGATTTTTCGAATAACAGGCAATAAAAATGAATGCTAATCGAAATGCAGCTGCTCCAGGCCGATTGCCGAGTGCTGGGGACTGCGAGAGATCCAATGAAAAATACACATTCCCAGGGCAAATTGAACTATAAACGACCACCGACCCACCAACTGTCCAACCGCCCGGCCACCAGGCAAATGGGTTACATTAACAAGCCAGCCCAGTGGGTGGGTCAGTGGTTACCGCATTCAAATTGCCGCAGGCTCTTCTGGCAAAAACGGATGCCAAACATACAACAATTAAAATTTCCTGCAACGCTAGGCAGCCGGGCCAACAACAAGAAGTTGCCAGAAGAAAAAAATGACAGCAATGCGCGCAATTATTTCATTAAAAGGAGCCGAGGACCTCACCGGGGGGAACTGGCCAAAATAAAAAACCAGAGGAACGAAGAACACCAGAAAAGAGGACACAACAGCCGGAAACTGTCGCCGGACCGGGCCACATGGAAAACTGCACACCAAACTGACCCCGACGCCCCGCTCCCCTCCCCTAGGTCAGGAGCTCCTTCTTGCGGCTAAGCGAAAGTTATGAGAGCTGCTCGGCTGCGCCCCTTGCCGGCCATAGTTTTCCATCGTGTGCTTTCCTCGTCTCTGTTTTTTTTTTGTGTGCTCATTATAAGTGGACTTGATTTCGTTCTCGGTCTTCGGTTGCAGTAAACTCCCAGGAACCTGGGCAAGAGGATTCCGAACAACCGTAAATCAGTTTAGATAATAGCC
The DNA here is from genome assembly GCA_037075105.1 of Lissocephala sabroskyi. Taxonomy (NCBI): domain Eukaryota; kingdom Metazoa; phylum Arthropoda; class Insecta; order Diptera; family Drosophilidae; genus Lissocephala; species Lissocephala sabroskyi. The sequence goes on from JBAMCP010000203.1 coordinate 56,616, forward strand.
CAGGGCCAGTCCAGGATCAAGAGGAGCTGCTGCCACGGCAATGCGGCAACTGTCCGTCCGTCCACCTTCTAAGCGTATGCCTGCCCGAGTTTCGGCGATTAATTCAATTTGCTTGTGACGGCCGCTGCGACTCTCCAAGCGCAGACAAACAGGCAGAGTTGCTCTTCTATTTGAATCTGCTTATTTGCAGTTGAGTGCCAATGAATCTCACTCCGACAGCGTCTGTCGTTTTGACTTCTCTCGCACTTCCATTTTTGTATTCTCTTTTGTGGAAGAACCAAAGCGATCGATCAGCGGACTTCAAAAGCAGCTCGGCTGTGTCCTGCGCTCTCTGGAAGAAAAGACGCGCTCATCTGCTCATCGCCTTGGCCTCTCCTTTCCTCTCTTTCCCCAGATAAGCACCAAGCAGGGCGTTTGTGTTTTTCGCTCTCATTCAAAGCTGTAGAAAGGTAAACACGGCGATTGGCAGACACGAAGAACAGCCGAGCTGAGTCTCTCATTTGCTTTCTTTCTCTCTTTCTGAAACAAGAGAAGCAGCTCAAGAGTGGCTTTCCCTTTCCTACTCTTCACAATTCTACGCTCAAGAAAGTTAAACACAGAGATCAGCAGACTGGAAGAGCTGCTTATTGTCTCTCTCTATCTCCCATTCTAATGGAGCCCGACAAGCAGCTTGGCTGAGTGACTCGCTAGATTTCTTTCTCTGTTTCTCTCTTTCTGAAACGAAATATGCAGCTCAAGAGTGGTTCTCCCTTTCCTAATCTTCCTCCTTCTCTTCACAATTCTACGCTTTGGAAAGGTAAGCCCAGAGATCAGCGGACATGATAAACAGCTCAGCTGAGCTTCTCTTATTGTCTCTCTTGTCTCTCTCTTCTTCTCCCATTCTAATGGAGCCCGTCAAGCAGCTAGGCTGAGCTTCTCTTATTGTCTCTCTCCCTCTCATTCTATTAGGACCCGACAAGCAGTTCGGCTGAGCCACTCGCCTTCTCTCTGTCTCTCTGATTTATTCTTTTGATGCCCGATAAGCAGCCCTTCCTCTCTCCACAACTCTACGCTCTGGAAAGGTAAACACAGAAATTAGTAGATAAGCAACTCGACTCACCTCTGACTTTCCCTCTCTCCTTCGCCAATTCTATTGAAACCCGATAAGCCTCCCTCTCGTTCTATAAGAATCAAAAACACAGCTAAGCCAATTTTAATGTGTTTCTAATTATGAATTGTGGATTCCCTTTATTTCTTTACTGTCCATTTCAAAAACATGTTTCCTTTAAGCTTTTGTAAGGACATGAAATTTAAATTTTAGATTTCTGCCTTTTCGGGGGAATCACAAGCAAAAAATTCCTTTGGCGACTTCAAGAGGTCAGTTGCCCCGCCCACAAAGAAAAGGACCAGAGGGAGAGGATAAAAAAGGTAATTGAGTCAGTTGGACAATCGGCGCCAACTTTCGCACTCAACAAGGGATCCTTGCGGAGGAAATTATGACGGTGACCGCAAAGGATGTTGGTGTGAATTTCGCGACCTTTTTAAAAGCCCCGCGGCCCTCCGGCCACCCCACAAAAAAAAAAAAAACTTTTCATTCTCAACAACATCGAACATCGAAATTAGATTAAATGCCACGCGGCCGGCAGAAGACGACGCCGACGTCGACGTCGACAGCGCTGCCCTACGTGATTTTGGCAATTGAATTCGAAATCGAATTTCGTTGTGGCGGCAAATCCATTTCGAGTTGAATGAACCGCCGGCCGCTTGGCCGCCTGCCCGACGGAGCTGCCGCCCGGCGTCGCCGCCACTGGGCGGGGCCATTTATCATGCGAATCCCAGGAGAGTCCTCAAGGCAATGAAATTAAAAGCCGAATTGTTGTCGGGGCGGCTGCAGCCATTAGGAGGCGTGGCCGGGCCGCAATGATTGGCATTTATGGCTGCAGTCCCCGCCCCGCCGGTGGGGGCCATGCGTGAGTTATGGCGGCGAACGCTTGTTGACGTTTCGGTCTTGGCCAAGATTTTTAATTGGCTTTTAATTTGGCTGGGCCGGGCGGCCGGGCAGCCCTTTTTTCGGGCTCTTGCGGGCATTACTTTTCATTAGGCTTGTTTACTTTTAGCCTGGCAATTAATTAAATGCCAACCGCCTCAGCCAGGCGGCCAACAAATAAAATTCAAATGGCAAAAATTTACAAGATAATTTGACGTTTTAATGTTTTGGCCAACAGCTGCGACCGACGCATAAATAACAAATAATTTACTTCAAGTGGCAACTCTAGACTTCCCGGCGGGCCCAAAGGATTACGCGGTGGCCGGGGCGTGGCTGACACACGCGATTGAGTTACGCTGGCGGCGTCGTTTAAATTCTCTTTCCCTATCGCCCACATTCATCACACACACACACACACACACACAGGCACACACTTGCGCGCGCCGCAAGGATATTAAGAAAACATTAAATTCACATTTTTAATAGATTACACGGCAAGGACACGACGAAGGCAGCCCCCAACCGCCGACGGAATTGGCATTCAGTTGGCAAGCAGCTCGCCCGATAAGGACTCACCCAGCGGACGGGCATCCTGTGCGAAGATTACGTAAACGCAAGCAGCCGCATTTTTGGCAGGTAAGCAAAGCTCTTCAATTAATTGCAACATGGCAGGCAGCCACAAAACATCATTCAACCGAGGCAAGCATCCATCAACGATAAGCGAACGATTGAGGCTCGGCAGGGGCGTGGCTGGGGATCAAAGCCAACTTAATTGAAATCAATACAAAATGCAATTGAATTCTTGGCCACCAGCGGTTTTCTTCGGCATCCAAACACATACGCTTGCCCCCAATTCGCATATCCTTCCCCCCACCCACGGCAAGGAGCCGAGAAGTTTATGATTACAGCGAGGGAGCAGCGGCGCCAGCGCCAGCAGAACGGAAGCACTTGAGGAAGTTGTAAAGTGGATTGAAACAACAACAAGGACGACGACGATGACGGCGAGGAGAACAATCAGTGCAAGTACAGTCTCGTCAGCGGCCCCAGTGGCGGGCGATTTCAGAGCAATGCAGCCGCCGCCAGGATCTCTCCGAGGGTCTTTCTTGGCGTGTGTCTGTCTGTTTGGCAATTGCTGAGCTGAATTAAATATTTTTCTCGCCCCTCTTTGAGGAACTCCAGCTACGCCCATGAAATGACAAACGGCAATGAGCAGCGAATGCAGGAAGCTTCGTCTCTCAGGCTCCGCAACTCGGAGTTCCTTTCGTTTTCCTATAAGTTTCCTCAGAAGAGTTTCAGTGCGAAGAATAAGCAAACGATTTTAAAGCAGAGAATTCAAATATTATTGATATTAGTCTAAAGAATATCGAATTCTTCTTTCGTGTTTATTTGACGCTCCAACTTGCTCCCGGACCGATTGTGCCCATAAGGGTAATGGGTAAAAAATGCTTTGGCCATTGAACCCTCGACATTCAAGTCAATAAGAACCTTGAAGATTTGGCGGGGCCAAGACAAAATCCTTTTTCAGATTCTGTATAAAGTTACTTTGAATTCGATTAGGAAAGGAGGTTAACTTCTAAAGAGGGTAAAACTCTGATGGCGCCCTCAGCAGATTTCGATTCTCCTTTACGCCCAAGGAATCCTAGAAGATTCTTCCAAAATTTAGGGTTCAAATTGAAGAAGAATATAAAAATTCCCTCTAATTGTTCCAAATATTTGCTGACTTCATATTTATATACAATTCGAGGTTGGCTAACAAAGTTTTGGATGGTATTTGGACTGAAAGAATAAACGACTGCAATATTTTGCTGGCTACTAACAAGATTCTTCTTTTCGTTTAGACTTTATCAAGATCCCAACTAAGTCTGTACTACAGGTGAGTTGGGTAAAATTTGAATTAACTGGCAACAACTCCCGTCAACGGTAGAGTGTTTTAAGAATACAAAACTCCCTTCCTCGATGAACCAAAAAGAATCCACTCCCGTCTCTCGGCCAACAATCGGACGAGTTAAGCTGTCCTACGGGGTCCCTTGTCCCGGAAAGGGTATTAAATGGAGTTTTATTTTTCGGGAAGACAGCAACAATAGACGCAAATTGCCTGCGTATGGCGAGCAGATTCGATCGAGGAACCAAAAGCTGACCGCAAAAACACGCGACGCCTTTTGTGTGTCTCACTTCCGGGGGACGATACGATGAGGACGAGGGACAGATAAAGCGGCCTGCCAATTGCAGTCGCTGTGCTAATTCACCGACTGCCCCACTCTGGTGTGCGTGTGTGTGTGGGAGCGTGTGAAGGTTCATTGTAGTCAGCCAACACGCCCCGGTGAAGGGGCCGCGGGGCGGGGCAGCCGCACAAGTGTAAAATTGTTTTGCTTGCATTTGCCAGACCCTTCCCCCTTACCCCTTATCCTCTGATGCCAGCGCCTATATTGTGGTCCTTTAAAAGACATTTTCTGCTCACTTTGCGGCTGTCGGCGCCATTGCCATTCGCATCACCGACCCCGCCCCGCCCCGCCCAACGCCTGTGCGTCAACGCATTTTATGGCATTCAAATCGTAATGATTTTGCGCTTTTCTCATTTTCTCGTAACAATTTTCACAAATGTGCGGCGGCGAAGCCACGAGAAAATTGCAATTGCAGCATGTCAGTTGGCATGAGGAGAGCGGGGAATGCCGCCCCCCGCCAACGGAATGAAAGGAAAAAGCTTCGAGCCGAGAAAACCTCTTTGGCGGGGCTTGGGGCGGGGGGAGAGGAAAGAAAACTCTGAACACGCTGGGAAACAATAGAGGGCGGCCGTCTGTCCGTCCGAATGGGCAAACTGAATGATCTCTGTTCGCCTGGCTGCCATCGCCTCGCCCCGCAGGACCACAGACGCGTTCTGCATATCCAATTAAAAATGTTAGTCATTGCCAGGCCAAACAATAGGCCACGCCCACCGCCTCCATTAGAGCACTCAAACGCTAAGCGCATCAACACACATGACAAAAGTTCTGCCAACGAACACCAGAAGGGCGAGGGCGAGCAAGGAGGCGGGAGAAGAAAAGCAGCCACTCCAAGATGCCATTCTGTCGTTCCAAGTGGGCCAACTTGAGACAATAGAGAACACCGCCCCCCGCCCCCCTCCGCATGCCTTGCCAGGATCTGTATGGTGTGTGTCCTCTGTATTTTTATGGCCCAGCAACTTGACAGCTTCCTTCGCACTTTTAGTGGCATTTGATGCGATTGTAAATCTCACCGACAGCCGACAGCCGACAGCCGACAGCCGCCAGCCGCAAACAAAAACACAAGCGAGACAATAAAATCGACCAAGGCATAAAGAGGAAGACATCTCAGCCGAGGGGAGTCGTCAACAATTGACGGTTTGAATGCGTGGCTAAATTCCCATTTGGGGTTTTTTTGCTGTGGCCGTTTAAAATTTTTTACAGTCCGCCATTGGCGAGGCAACCCTATCAGGACAACCGGAAGTGCGCACAGTTTATGGCTGTCCTTGGGCTTTCTCTGGGACGGCCAATTAAGTGTGTCATCAGGATTATCAACCGCATTCCAGTCGCCTTTTTCCAAACCCAGAAGGCCGAATAATTTTACTTTATGCTTAGGATAAAGAACGAGACCTTTGATGATATTAAGAACCATAAAACTGCACGGGAAACTGGAGTATTGGTGACTTTTGCTTTAGTTTTATTGTTTATTTCCTTCAAAAAACCCCAATGATCGCATGGAATGGGAATTGGATGAGGATTCGTTAAGTTCCCATGGCTGTTAGCTTTGCATCGCTTTATTATGTTAATGGCCGATCATGTTAAGTTGGCTGTTGGTTGGCTGGCAGGTAAATTAAACTGCACTGAAATTGGTTAAACAGAAATGCAAAGCCTCAAAGCATTTTACAGAATTTGTAGAGTTAAGAATTATTGTTTACAATATTCAAATTCTGTTGGAAATTTCCCTCTTTTCAGAATCGTTGGAGCGTCAAAATAAGAGACCGAAATTCCTCTTATACGATTTCTGTAACTCACTTGTCTGAGACTTACCAGCGGACTTGCCCGCCGCAACAGCAAAGCAACAGACACGCAATGTTAAGTTAACAGAAAGAAGCACTGCTTCGGTTAGGCCAACAGCTGACAGTCTGTTATCTTACAGAATGCAAGAAACAGAAAATCAGTTAACATAACAAAGAGGCGACCTGTCGGCTCCTCTGCTTGTCGCTAATTCAAACGTTTTAATTTGCTTTTCAAGACTTTAATACAAAAATAGATTAACCAAAAATGCAAAATAATGTAGGTTATAGCCAATTGCCACGAAAAATGATTAAAGATTCTGCTTAGCATAAAGATATTCATAATCGTCGCTTAACAGAAGCGCATTGCTGTAATCGAACTCTAACAGACATGCCCTGGTAAACTCACATTAGAAATGACATTTACATACCTCGAAACTAACAGAAATGCATTGACATTTTCTTAATCGTCGCTTAACAGAAGCGGAATGATATTTCTGTTATCAATCTCTGAGAGAATTGCCTTGGGAAATTTACATAACTCAAAACTAACAGAAATGCGCTTGCATTTTCGCCAACAGGCAGAAATGTTTATTCCTGTCTGGGAAAGGCATTCAAATCCAGAAAAGGTAAGCATTCTTAATTGATTTAATCCTCGCTTCCTATTGTTTTCAATTGAGAGCAGTCTACCGCAGTCTCTTAATCTTTTAGTGACACTTACAAGAACCTTTCATACCCTTACCCTTTCTGTTTTGCAGGGTACAAATTTTAAATATGACTGCCCATCTTTAAAGGGTATTTACTGCCTAGAAAGATCTCTTAACTTCTGCATCTCCCCATCGTTCTTTAATCTCCCCAGCTGAGCTGAATATAAATTCTAGAATACTCCGAAGCTCCTTAATGAATGCGTTTTGGCTCCAACTTTGTTCAGGATTCGGGTAATACTTTCCAGTAAATCATCTAGGCCAAGTCGAGGATATGCGCTGGGCTGGATGTTTATGCAAATCTCGGACATATGTAGGCACCCCGAACCCCACACCACCCCACCTCCTTGGACTTTCCTTTCTACCTTCGGTGATGAGGCTCCGACTTAATGCGAAAATCAAAACAGCACAGGCGTCCCTCCCCGCCCAGCCGACCCAGGAAGACAATGGAGCACAATAAACCATCTTTTATTGCCAGGAAGAGAACGACGTCGACGACGACGACGACTCCGCCGTCGGCCGGCCGATGATGGGGGCGGTGGTCGGGGGGGCTAAAGGTGCTGCGGGAGTTGATGATGGTCTTGGGTCGGTTGGTCGACCGCATAAAAGTTTTTCAATTAAGTGCCATGCCCTACTTTGGACATTTTGTGCGGTTCCACACACACACACACGCACATGGACAAAGACGCACACACACACAATCGCATTGCAGCGCTGCATGCATAATGCGAACGCCAGCGAGCGCCACTCGCGGCCATCGTTCTGCGTAAGTGGAACGCGCGTTTGAGTGTGCGAGAGTGTGTGTGCGAGTGTGCGAGTGTGTGTGGGTATTTTATACGCATTTGCGAAACCGTGCAGCTCAGACGCTGCCGGTTTTGTGTATTGAAATGTGTCGCAAAAATGCAAAAAATGTGAAACTTCCCCTTTCAATATGCGTCACCCAGCCACCCAGCCATCAGTCGCGTCCGTCCGTCTGTCCGTGTGTGTATTTACCGTATAAATCTGTATATTTGTATGTGTGTGTGTGGCCACCTTTATGGCCATGCATGCGAGAGTCGTTTGGCCATTGCACGGGTAAAGAAAGAGAGAGAGAAAATTTTTACCCCAACTTTGCAGCGACGAAAAAAAAGCTGAAATTTTTATTAAATATCCTGGCACACACACACGGACATGCAAGGTGCAAAAAGGAAACAAAACAAAAACGGGATTAACTTCGAAATTGAAATTCTCTGCATTCGCTTCGATTTGCAAATCGACTTATTTGCCATTCCGCTTATTATCTGGTACAGTCGAACACCCAGGGTTGCATTTCCAGAAAAGCTTTACAAACTAATAGAAACCTAAAATGTTTTAAAATATTCTAAAAAAGTTTCAACTCTGAACGAATCGAGTAGCTTGTATTGGGGAATTTGGAAGCTGACATTGTCCGAACAGCTTGGTGGATATTATTAAAGGTTTGTTTTTTTTCTTTTCAGAACTGAGAGAGAGAGATTATGGAAAGGTCCTAGGTTCGGCCCCCCTCCCCAACACTTCCAATTCTGTCCTAAGGTCCAAGAGAAATCGGCTTGTTGTGTGTGTTTCTTTTTTTTTTTTTTTTTTGTTCTCAACCACGTGCATAATTTTTTTACCCTCAACAGGTGCAAGGGTAAGAAATCATAAAAGAGTTTTAATCTATAAAGGAAATTAGTGGAAATGATATAAATATTCATCCGTCTGTCTGTCTGACTCTCCGTCTGTCAGCTGTCTGCTCGACTGTCCTTCCGGCTGTCTATCCAGCTGTTCAACTGTTCATTTCCTTTCTTTTGATTTGGTCTTTGGTCCGCCTGATCACCTTACCACTCGATTAACCTCGTCGTCCTTCCAGTTGTCTGACTGATTGTCCCTCCACCTCTTCTCTCCGTCTGTCTGTCTGTTTGTCTGTCTTTTTCTCTGTTTAACCGCACGCTGGTTATTAAACTGACACTCCGCTGAGGCAGTTAGCCCAACAGAAAAGACGAATAATAAAAGATTTTTGACAGCTGAAGGGAAGAAAAGGGGCGTGGCTTCTGCTTAAACACTACAAGGAATCGATAAGTCCAAAAATCCAATAAGTTGAAGCCACGAAGACTTTTTACCCTCATACCCCTTTTCAAATAACTGGGTAAGTTTTGGTTTTCGGGTATCCATTGGAAATTCTAAAAATAATTCAACCTTAGTAGACCTTGTTTAGGTTTATATTTGAGAATTTCGTAGCCCCCATTGCCCTGGTGGCTTGGCCGAGGTTTTCAAGATGCGGATCCCCTTTCCTTTATACTTCAACCGGAGCTGCCGTGAGCCAGGTTCAAATCCAGTTCCGAAAGCTTAGGTTGAAAGTACAATATATACATCAAAGCAGTTAAGGAAACATCAAAAACAAAAACAACAAGATCGAATAAAATTAATAAGTGAAAGTTAATAAAATTCAGTACTGTAGAATCAAACCAAATCACCCCTACCTAACCCTAAACCCCCCCATCTCCGCAAAAGAAAACAAACGGCATCCACCGCAGGGACATGTAAATTTTGCCACTTTTTTTGTTGGTATTTTTTTTCGTACCCTTGCATTTTGGGTAAGGGGTATATTTTCGCTTCTTAAGAGAACCCCGCGGATTTTAAATTGGCTTAACCAAATTTGAGTTTCAGCTTGTTGGTTGTCCATTTGTCTGTCTGGGAATTTCCGCCCTCCCTTCTTCTGGCTGTCTGTCGGCTTCATATCCTTTTTATTCTCCGTCCTGGTTTACCACTCGCTGATTATTGAGCTGCCAGTTCATCGACTGCCTTGTCCAACTGTCCATTTATCTACAGTAAAGTTTTAAAGAAGGGTATCGGGAATTCTTGTCTTTTTTTTTTTAAGAATATTTTACTTAATTTTCTTAAGTAAAACTTTTCTTTCGGTTGCTGTTGAGTTTTTTGCAGCCAACGGGAACAATTCAAGGCTTTTGTTTTATTAAATTTCTTCAACACCTTCGCTGGGGTAAAAGAATGGCGAATTTTTTTTTGTGGTTCCTTTTTTCCTCCCCATCCTAACCGAAATTTGGCGAGAATACAAAACAAATTCCAGCCTTATGAAGGCGACGACCCTCACACACACACACACACACACACGCACACACATCAAACAGTTTTAATGAACTAGCGTGTCCCGAAATCATCCGCCCGGCCAAACCGAATCCGCCGTCTTCTATCCTTGCCGAGTTTTGCTTTCATTGGCTTGCTTCACTTGGCAGCCTCAACAGGACATTGTTTTTGCGGTTGCCAGCCTGTCGTTTAGCATTGTCATTTACATATTTGATATACAGGCTCTCCGTCTGTCCGACTGGCCGTCTGTCGAACTGCTCGGCGTATTTAACTCAACCAACGTTTAGAGCTGAGAACTTAAATCAGCAAACATAACCTGGACGCAGTTTGTGGCTTCCCTCAAGCGGCAACAGCAAAAACAGCCGAACAACAAATAGAAACTTAGGCGGCGGTTGTATTTTTCGGGCCACAAAAGAAAAAAAACACCAAAAACAACTGACTAAGAAGCCCCACACACACACACATAATAAACTTGAATAACTTTTACAGGCACACACACATGGGGAGGATAAGACGGGCAACCCGGCAGCTGAGCTTGGGCCATGTTTATATTAGTTACCGGCCAAAGTTGTCTGGCCATGACGAAGTTTTCATCAGCTGAATTCACTTCATATGCCCGGTCGATGATCTGTTCATGGCCAACAGCAAATGGGCTAAGAAAACTGAGCTTGTTCGACCCGCTCGCCTCCGCCGGGAACAACAACAAAGTCGATCAATGAAGCTGATAAAACACAAACAAAAAGGACGATACTCGGAAGCGGCTGCCCCGCTCACCCAAAACAATTAACATGAACACAAAAAGCGGAAGCCGAGGAGAAGCACAAGAAAACCCAAGCTCACCTTGGAGGGGACGACTTGCCATATTCAAATTTTGTTTTCGCAAATGTTTAAATTATTTCGCTTGCATTGCTTTCCGGGGTCCCCACTCGGCGGGGGAGGGCGTGTGCGGCGAATTTTGTGTTGATTTACAGGCAAAACGGATGGATGGACAGATGGGCAGGCGGACAGCTGAGGAAGGCGGGAATGGGCGCAATCAACTTGCGCCACTTACAGCAAATTGCGTGTACGACACACACACACGCACACACGAGGGCACGCGTGTGTGTTTGTGTGTGTGCTTGGGCAAATTAACATTTTGTCCTTGAGTTGATTTGAATGGTTAGTGTTGAAATGATTGACGCCACCCCGCCCGCCAGCCCCTTTTACCCACATCGACCAGCCAAACGGCTACAAATAGCACACACACACCCATACACACACACACACACGGTTGCCCGCATGCAAGGGGCCGTCCGCAAAGAACTGAAGGGCCCGCTGTGGTCACGAAGGCAGGAGGATCGAAGCAGCGGCTCCCCCTCTCGGCCAACGTTAACGTTAACCGAAATCCATTCAGCAACTAAACCAAACCAATTTGAAGTGAAAACCTCAATGCAGCCAACGCACACACAACCGCCCCCAGCCGTCAAGGCATCCACGCTTCAGTTGCGTGGAGGGGCGAGCTAAGCGAAGGCAAAAAAAAAGTAACAGCAGCTCCCACTTTCCTCCATCGGTTGTTATTTGGTGCTGCTCTATTGATTATAATACACGTCTCGTCCACGCCCCACCGCCCTCGACGCTTCATCGAACGCCACATCAACGTCATTCGCTGAGGTCCCTTCTTGTTACCCTAAACTCCTGCAGGGGGATATGGGCTTTTGGGTAGCCACATTTACACTCATTTGCTCCTCAAGGGTAAAGGGTACAATACCCATCAGTGTTTTGGGAGGTGGCCACGGAAAACCTAACAAGCCAGAAAGCTGGACAAGAATAAGAATCAGCAGAGACCAGAAAATATACCCCACCTCGGGCTTTATACCCCCGGCTTCTAGGGTAGGAAAAGGAAAGTTCTGCTATATGGATTTTAAAATCCTTTTACGCTCCTCCAATTCAGCAAACTTTGCAACAGCATTCGCTGACTTTTATAGCCCTGAAGCTTTGGTCTTTCAATCATGGAAAGGGTATGAAATGTTCGTGTTGCCTTGATTGTTGTTGTTGCGCCTTCCGTTTGCCATCTCATATGCAAATTTGATTTAACCCTCACAAAGTGGTATAATAAATATAAATCTTAAACTCCATCTCATTTACCAAGAGCGCGCGGCGCGACTGAGTGAGAAAAATTGAGAGGGGGACGAAAACAAGAAAGCAAAGCTGCCGCAAAACTTGATCATGATTATTTCCATTCTTTTTCGTTCCTTTTGCATAGAAATTTGATTTTTATAAGCCCCATCACGTGATTTTCGACGCGGCCCCAACGTCCACAACCCCCAAGCGATGGGATCAAACGCCACGCGTGTGTGTGGGTGTCGATATTTTTTTTGGTCTTCACTTTCTGCACGCACGTCCGCCACCAAGGAGCGATTGCCGGCGAATTGAGCCAGCACAAAAAAAAAAACTCTAAAGCCTTTGACAGGCAATAACTTTGCCACCACCCAACCCACACGGTATGCATTTGCATGGCTTAGACAAGCTGCTCCTGTCCTTGCCCGCAATTTAAGCTCACCGCTTTGGGAAGCTGCCATGATCCAGCTTAGCAAGGGGGAAAAAAGGAAACAAAACAAATTTCCGCCTGTCTGTGTTTGCTTCTCGTCTTTCCGCCCTGGACAGATGCCGAGTTGGACAGGTGCTGATTGAGTCTGAGTGCTTAATTGCCCAGCTTTTTGTAATTTGCAGGTGGGCTGCTTTGGGTGGCTGCGGCTGCCATGTCACCTTGGCCAGCAGACAATTTAATGCGATTTCAATATTCTGAGGTCTACCGCAAGATTTGCCAGCTTCAAGCAGGGAAACTTAACATGAGTGCTAATTCAATCAATCGCAGAATATTTTTGCAATTATCCGATTCAAAACACAAATACGGAAGACTCGAGATCATAGTTTGTCCGATAATCCAACATCTTCCAAATTCTCCTGAAGTTGGAAGTGGATTCTGTGAGTCTATGAATTGACTTGGAGCTGGAGTTTTGGGTTCTAATTTCTTGCCTTAATTTTCCAAGCGTTCGGTTCAGTCGCAAGGAACCTGGCGGCTGCCCCTGAACTCTTTGGCAGTTATGGAAATAAGATCGGGCGAGTCGTGAGCCAATTTGAGAGCGAAAATAGTTTAATTTCAATTAGAAAAACCTTCCATAAATCCCTCCTAAAAGAAGAGCCTCCAGAATTCCTTTAATAAACTTTAAGAAAATTCCTTTTCCCGTCATAAGTTTTTTCGCCAATCGAAAGTTCCCTCAGCCATTCACACGCTGCTCTGTCAGCCGAAATTAAAGGCGGCTAGAAAGTGTTTTTAAATGCCCGCCAAGCACTTAATTTCCACTCGGAAATATCAAAGTTTTTTTTTGCGCCCGAGGCACATGCCCGTGATTTTTGGTATTCCCAGAGTGATTGCCAACCCCACACCCCCCTCCCCACCAAAAAAAAAGATACTGAAAAAGAAATATCCTCGGTTTATGCAGTTTATAGGATGCGTATAATTTCAATACAATCGAGTTGGTTGGGCCTCCCTTGATGGTCGCGGCGGCAGCTTCTCGTGTGTCTTTTAATTTATATTTTTCACTAGCCAAATATTTTTGCATGCCTCGGGCGTCACGTGCATGGAAATACAATTCAATTAAGCACTGCGAAAAATTGGACAAAAAAACAACAACAGAAAAATTGCAGACCAGCAAACGTGTGAGGATATTTTTTTTTTATAATGAAAAAAATTACCCCCAGCCGCCTGGACGCCTACATAAATACGAGAAGCAATTTATTGTTATAAAATTTATCTCAGTCATACACACGCGCGCGCGCCTGCGGAGAGCGAAAGGACCACAAAATATGGAATTCAGGAACTGAACAACGAGTCGGCGGATGATAGATGATGACGGTTTAGTGGCTGCTGTGGCGGTTGGAAAATTCAATTTCAATTATGAAAACTGCGCAGCCGGCGACATTTGCCGCCAATTCGTTTGTGTTCAAATTGAATGCGAGAGTCGGCAGAAATGGGAATTCCGTTATCCCTCAACTAACCAATGATGACAAAGCAAAAATAAACATTCTATCCAAACCAGCCGAAAAAAATTTATATAAATCGCGTTGCATTTTTAGGCCCAAGGTCTGACCCGGAAGCTTTAACGGCTTTAAGTGAAATTAAAAATTAAATAAAACTTTTCCAGCACTGGCATTTGGCGATTATTAAAATTCACACCAAGAATGCATTTTTTGAAACCCTGAAAGAAATTCTGAGCAGCCCTGCAAGAATCAACTCTGCGGCCTGAGCTCAAGGTTATTCAAATTCACAGAAAGAATAAATTTTTTTGGTACCCCTCGTAAAATTCTGAGCAACCCTGCAAGAATCAACTCTGCGGCTGAAGTCCAAAGTTATTCAAATTCACAGCAAGAATACATTTTTTTGGTACCACGCATAAAACTCGGAGCAACCCTGCAAGAATCAACTCTGCGGCTGGAGTCCAAAGTTATTCAAATTTACAGCATGAATACATTTTTTTGGTACCTCGCATAAAACTCGGAGCAACCCTGCAAGAATCAACTCTGTGGTCTGAGCTCAAGGCTATTCATATTCACAGCAAGACTAAATTTTTTTGGTACCACGCATAAAATTCTGAGCAACCCTGCAAGAATCAACTCTGCGGCTGAAGTCCAAGATTATTTGAATTCACAGCAAGAATATTTTTGTTTGGTACCACGCATAAAATTCTGAGCAACCCTGCAAGAATCAACTCTGTGGTCTGTGCTATTTTTAGCCCAAGGCCGCAAAATAAAATATGGCGGGATGAGGCCTTCAAGTTGACGAAATTAGCAGGCACCTTTGCCCCAGCAGCGTGGTCGTTGTAGTAAAAATTCCGCTCGCAAAGACCAACTGTTTCCAGAGACTCGGGTTCGATCCCTGAGTTCTCTGACATCTGCAAAATTTGTAAATTCTAGTTAATTTGTAGAATTTAAGATAATTAATATGTGGGATGTATAATAATAGTAAAGAACTTGGCATTGGCACTAGCATGGAAATTAATAATACTGCAAATAACGAATCCATAGTTTAAGGGGCGGGTAAAATTTTGCCAATTTTTTTTTCAATCAGCTTAATAATATTTTTCTTTTAGATCAGTTTAATAGGCTGAAGCTTAAGGCTTTTGTTATCTGAATTTAAGTGAATTAATTTGTTGAATTTGACTGTCAGTCAGTCAATTGCCATTGGCTCTTATGCTTTCGTGCTCTGGAAACGCTTAAGCTTCAGTGCCGCTTAGCCCTGAGGGTATAAAATCAAAATAGAGCAGCGATTGTTCTGCTGAAAGCCTGGAGGGTTCGATTGTGATTTTTGCCACCTTTGAAAGATAAGTTTCTTTAATTGATTTGTTTAGAAAGAACAAATTCTAAGCTTGGGGTGTGCAATTTCCACAAATACTTTTTTTCCAATGAAAAATAAAACGGAAGAGGTAATCGGCTAATCCGAGAAGTTGGAGTGTCATTGGGGTTTTGGGAGTCGGTTTTCATGTTGATCCAATTAAAGATTCGCCTGGCCGGCCAATTAGGCGACATTAGTGGACAGTTCTGCCACAAAATGCCAGCAACAAAAAGTCCGTCACAGACTTTTTTGCCCAGCCTCTGTGGCCATTTCGGGCGCGCTCCGCCGGCCATCGGAGGTGACAGAGGCAGTGACATTTCAATGATTCCACTGTCAGTCAGTCACTTGCGAGCCGGCTCCGCTCGACCCAAAAGACAATTGGCTGTCACGCGAGGACAACGCCTGAGGACGACGGCAAAGCCAAAGCAAAAGCAGCGGGCGGTGAAAGTGGCCGGGGTTGAAAAAATTTGCTAACCACAGCAATGTCAAACGGCTTGGTTCGGTTCGAGGAGCTCGTGGCGTTGATGGCAATGCGGCGATTGTTTTTATCAGCGAGAAATGCGTAAAAATAGTCGTATTTATTTTTATGGCCAGTCGGTTTTTCAGTGCGGCCAATAAAGTAATCACAAATGCCAAGACAACGGACCGAGCGGAAAACATTGAAGTTTACGGTCAGCAAATCCCCTGCCCTCCGAATCAAGCACGCGCTGGGTTAGTCCTTGCCAAGGACATGTTATGATACAAACCGATTCGTCATGCCCCCACCGAGCGGCCTTATTCCGTGTCAATGATAAGCTGAACCTAATGAGCTTCCCCCGCCATCGACCGGCATGCTAATTAGCCGACTGCCCGCAAAACCGCGTCCAATGGGGCAATGATAGCGCCTGGCCGTGTGGCAAAGGTGGAGGTATTAAAAACTAATTAGAAGCTGTAATTACGCACGGCCGGCCGAGAAGAAAGTCCCGTCCGGACGCGCTTTATTAATTGAGATGCTAAGTCACTCGAAGGACCACCAATGCAATGCACCGAGTCAAAGGAAAAGGCAGCGATCGAATCTTCAAATCGATCAGAAGTTGGGCAAATCATTATGAATGACATGAAATAAATCGGGTTGGAGTTGAGTTGAGTTTGATTGTAGAATCGGATAATGAGCCTCAACTTTTGATACCCTTAAGGGTATTAAAAAATAGCAAAGGGTATAAATCGAATATAAATATCTAAGCTTCTGGGTGGTCAACTTAAGGCCCAGCATCCCACCTGAATTTCTTATCTGCATTTTGGATCCATGGATCTGCCCTCAGGATCAGAATGAAATAAGCTGTGGCAAACGAAATGAATCTAAAATACTTAAATGTTGAGTTGTGGGGGGGGGGGGGGAGGCGCCATGCCCGGTTGGAATGAGGGCAAGGACGCGACAGATACACACGTGAAGGACCCAAAGGAGCACTCCGGCTGATTCACTGCACTCAATTTGCATATTTCTCTCTGCAGAGGATTCTTTCATTTTTTTGGTCTTCTAAATGGCTTACCGTATGCCCTTTGGGGGGCAGCTAATCCACTGACAGTTTGTTACTCAACGCCAGAATTTGACAGTCGTATGATTTGTCTAATGCAGAGCCAACCTTTCCACTGCAAACCGGCCAAGGACAATGCTGGCCCAGAGAGCAATCAAATCTGTTAACTTCGTGCCTGTGTCTGTGTGTCTGTCTGTCTATTCAAGTGTGTGTGGGTGTGTGTGTGTGGATGGATGGGTGGTTGGCTGACTTGTGTCGTGGGATGTTTAAATACAACTTGGCTATTAGTCAACAGCAAGGACACTCACACAAGCAGACCAACCAGACGAGTCGGGCATTCAGCTCATCAGCATCTGCGCGTGTGTGTGTGTGTCGAGTTTGTCTTTCAAGTTGTGCACTTTCATTTAATAGAGACACTCAACAGGCCCCCAACCAAGTGGCGTTTCGGCCGATGGCTCTGCTCCTGTTTGTAACTCTGCCTGTGTGTGTGTGTGTGTGTGTGCAACGAGCCCATATTTTAACTTAATTAACTTGCAACTATTTAAGTGAACAACACAAGTGGCTGGAGTGGCTGGCGAAGTCCTGCCTGCCAGCCTCAGCAGTTTCGGTGGATTTCGCCTGCCAGCCTGCCAGCCAGCCAGAAGGAGGTACAGTCGCACACTCAATGACTACAAATTGTGGTCATCAGGAGGTGCCCGAGCAGCCATGCCACGAAGCATTCCGAGCCTTCAGCTTGTCACGTACGAGGCGCCGCACACAAAAATGGCTCCTCCAGAACTCGAAGGAATCCCCCAGGCCCAAGGTACGGCACGTCGGCTGGCAAAGGGAGACAGGCGACGCTGGGAATCCTTGGCTCTGACGATTTGTATAAAATTACAATTTCATTGGTAACCGAATTGGGGCCGTTTCTGCTCTTCGTCGAGGCTTTTTTCTTGGTCTTGCTTTTATTTTGTGGCAGGCGGTGGGCGGTTTGGTTTTTGGGTTTTTACACTCGGCTCGGTGTGCTTAGCACGCAAGTTCGCGGCTGAGCACTGCAAATGCCCAGAATGTAAAAGAAAAAAAAAAAAACCAAATTAAATTAATTGATTTTTGCTCTACAGAATTCGAAATACGCTTTTCCCCCACCAGTTGTGGGAAGCGAGAAGGGAATCCTTGGGTACAGTTGGCCTCAAATGGAAATAGTTTGCCAGTGAAGACGGCAAATGGATCTTTATATTTATAGGAAATTTAAGATCCAAAATAAAGAGCCAGGAGACTCAGCAATTTCGCGTGTTTGTGCCCAACGTTCCCTCGCCCCCACGGGGCCTTCAATTGCAATTCTCTTAATTAGTTTCTGATGTCCTCAGCCCGGCGTCCTGTCTTTGTCCCCAGCTTCTTTTGGTCGTTCGTTTTATTTATTTTTCATTTTCTTTTTTGTGTTTCTATTATTTGTTTGTTTGCCTGTTTGCTGCCGTTGTTTTTGTTTTTATTATCGCTTCTCCTTTTGCAGTCTCGTTTTCGGCATTTAATTTTAGTTTCGACTGTTTCTGATGTAATTTTCTGCTTGTTACATTCGCTTCCCCCCCACCACCGTTCGTCGT
This sequence comes from Lissocephala sabroskyi, assembly GCA_037075105.1. Lineage (NCBI taxonomy): Eukaryota > Metazoa > Arthropoda > Insecta > Diptera > Drosophilidae > Lissocephala > Lissocephala sabroskyi. Next base: position 74,838 of record JBAMCP010000203.1, read on the forward strand.
CCTTGCCGCGCCGCAATCTACAATTCTCTTTGGTGGCTTGTGTGTGTGTAGCGAAAAAGGAGTTCCATGTCCTTTTTGGGTAAGGCGGCCGGTCTAGGAATTTATTTAAATTGGAATTTAATTGAAATGTTTGTCATTTCGTTGGTTCGGGGCCCGCATGCTGGCAAAACAACTGCACGCTTTCCCACACACACGCCAGGTGGACGGAGGACCAGCGAGCGACCAACGCGACTGGCGTGACGGAAGGACAACACCAATGGCGGCGCTTGTCAGCCTCCACGGTCTTCATGTTCTGTCCATTTGACTTTTCCCATTCGCTGTGGTTTTGTCCTGATGGTCAACAGGGCGGATGCCCCCCCCACCACCACCCACATCCATGTTGTTTTGCGGTGCCTGTGTGTGTGTGTGTGTGTGTGACGGTTGTTTATTTATTTTGCGGTTTACTTTGCACGCGCCATTGCCTTCAGCGCGCCATTACCACCAGCAGCCTGTCAATCAAAGTAACTAAACTTTTTTCAGCTCGAAGCTTGTGTGATTTACACCAATCAGGCGGAGAGTCGGGCGCAAAGGACAACTGAGAAATTTCCGTTGGGTATTCCATTTGATGCTCATTTTTGCGCAATCAAAGTCAGAAACAATAAGGGAACAGTCCGGGGCTGAATGCACTTTCGGCTTAAAACGCAACGACTTTGACGCAATTTCATTTCCCGAGGGGCAAATTTTAAACATTTTTGACCCAACCAACGAACCGCGCGAGTGTAAACCAATTTTTATGCCAAAGCCCGCGCATAGATGACCATCGCCCGGCAGCTGCGGCCAACAACAACAAAGTGATAAACTTAAAAATGAACTAACCAAACGATCCAAACACCGCACCGGTGGTGCTCAAAATGCTCTTTCTGTTTGCCCGAAAATTCGAAATGGCAATACGTGACTAATTTTCATGTTAATTGCCTACTGCCGCCCACGACAATTGTCAATTTTATGGGTTTTGATTGCGGTGAGCTGAGCTGAGATTCCCCGCTTGGCTGGCTGACTTAAATGGCCTGCGAAATTGTGAGTGAATGGGCTGATTGGCCTGCAATTTATGTAGGGTATATGACACTGCGCCGCCGCCGCCGCCACCGCCACCAACAACAACAAAGTTGTAAAAACTAAAAGCCTGGCCAACAGCAGAGGCCGCAACACAGAACATAAAACTCAATTGGCATTTGCAAAAATGCCGTACAGGCCCGGGGACAATCGGGCGGGTGGGCGGCGTCCATAACGCTAACGAAATTGAGCAGCCACAAAGCCGCGCCGTCGCGGGTCCGTACGCCCGTAAACAAAAACGTAGTCAATACAAAAATGCACATACAGGGATACAGGGACCAGGGATTCGGGCAGTAGAAGTAACGAATTTTCACCCAGATTACGGGGCCAAAAACCAGCGGACGCCCTCGAGTGAAAATGGGCGAATTTAAAAATCAAAATTGCGGCCCCTCGCAGTTTTAAACAACAAACAGCCACGCCAGGGTTGCCTTTTCGATTTATCGATGGCAATCGCAATAACAAAACAGCAAAAATGAGAGATAATATCTTTAAATTAAGGCTTTTATAATAATAAATAATTAATCTTAAATTTAATTGTACTCCCCAACAACTCTCTGAGTATTTTAAGAAACTTTCGATTATTAACAATTTTTTAAGAACGTTAAAGTTCAAGAAATTTCTGTTAACAAATAAATTTAATTCTTTTTATATGTTTAACTCTTTATTTAAAATCTGTTTTAATTAATTCCTCAGCTTGAAATCATTTATTTTATTATTTTTAATTCCCCTCAATTACTTCTTTCCCAGCATTGAAACCGATTAACGCAGCGTTGTATTGGGTTTTTTGTTATCGGTAGCCACGACCAGCTGACCTTGAGCAGTCGCGACCTCAGGTCTTCAGTTTTGCGCTTCACAAAAAGTCAACTACGTAGCTCAGCAGCAAGAGCAAAATCAGTTCGACCCTTGCCTTCGTGGCGAGTGGTCTTGATTCTCCCAACTTCCTTATTATTTTTTTTTTTTTTTTTTTTGCATTGCCATCGTTTTCGAATTGATGGACATGAACTTTACAGTTCTGCAATTTTTGTTTCTCCCTTAAGTTGGGGTCTACCGGTCCCCTGAGTAAAGGAACATCTTACCATGCCCCGAAATTTTTTTTTTTTTTTTTTTTTTTTTTTTTTTCCGATTCTCCCCCTTTGGCCTGGGACCTCCTTTGGTTTCCCCCCCCCCCTCCTCCCCCGCCTCTGGACTCAGGCT
>JBAMCP010000204.1:0-77051 GCA_037075105.1 Lissocephala sabroskyi
AATTTATTTTGATTCCAAGCCCCAGGTACAGGGTATATCACAGTCGGGCTGGCTCGACTGTTACTTCCTTACTTGTTCAGTTTCTGTTTGTTATCCCGTGGAATGTCATCTAAGATTAAGATAGCTTAGTCAGGGGTGAAGAAATGATTTGAAAACTTTTAGGATCAGGATTGATGAATATAAATTATGGATATCGGGAATTCTCTAGGTTATCGGTTGTTTACATAAATCAACAAGAACTTTGCCATTTATTAGCTTTTACAGTTAAAAGACTAATGTCTAAATTTCGATATGAATCTAAACGTGGTTTGGCCGGTATAAACTTTATTGAGAAAGATTAATCTTGAACTCAACTTAATTTGCACATGCCTGAAAATGCTGACGACCTTAAGCCAAACCCAACCGAAAAGACTAAACAGTATTTTAAGACCCATGTAAACGACAACTGGGCTTAAATGAATTAAGGCCAATAGCATTGTTGAGGTCGCTTGGCTTGTGGCGTACTCGATCTTTTATCCAGACAAGGACCATCAAATATTCGATCCTTTATGCAAACCGGGCTGACATCAAAGCTCCGACTGAAAACTCCCTTGCCGCCATTTTGTATTCATTGGCTTGGATTAGACTGGAATCGGCGCTCGGTGCGGAGATTGGTGTTCCGATGGACGGGGCTTGGTGGGGGCGCTCGCTAGGCAGCTCGGCTCATAAAACTGCCACGGTCCGTTTTTTTATGCGTGACAGGACGGGCGGCATGCCTGCCAATTTGATGGACTTGCAGTGTTCACTTTTGCCGGATGTTGAATCGATTGCCATTCGAGCGGCGCGTCGAATGTGCGGCCGTTTTTAATGCCTGCAGATATTTTTTGCTGCGAAAGTGTTTAGGCAGCACGGCAGCCTAGCCAAGCCGCACTATGTATCTAATCAGTGCAGCTTCCGACTTCCGGCCGAATGGACAGCAGCCCGTGGACGGCATGGCGGGTTTGTCAACTGGCGGATATAAAAATGCATGCAGGGAGGCAGGGGCCAGGCGGACATGCCGGTCCGGATTTGCCTAGTTGAGCCGTTGAGAAAAACAACAACAGAAAAATTTGTATTCCCCTGTGATTGCCCGCCCCCGGCCAGTTGGAAGCTTCTATCCATCTTCTGGATAGGATTTGTTTGAATAGGTCAACGTAGCCTTGAGTTAGCTGTCTTAGGGGAAAAGTATGGGAGTCGAGCCGAGTCGAGCAGATGAAATCAGTCGTATGTGAAATTCGAAGTGGAGTAGGAACAAAACAAAAGTTTTCGATTTTATTTTTGGATTTTTTTTTGGATTTTTACTGAAATATTTTGTGGTTGTGTAACCCATTGAAATTTTGTAAAAGATGTTAACCCGGATGCCAGTCTGTGCCGCCCTCAGGGCCCTCTACAAGATGTCAAAGATGGGCAGCCAAGTTAATTACCAGGCCAGACTCAAGCTGGCTCCTCGTCCTAGCGTGGGGAGCTTCTGTTTTTTTGCCACGATGAAGAAAACCCCAGAAAAGCATGGCAACAAAAGGAAGAGCAGTCATACTTTGATGGCTAGGGCACCCAAGGTCACTGAGTCGTTCGAGCGTCCCAGGTGCTCCAAGGACTCCCCACTCACCCAATGGTGCATGCAGACCAACAAAGAGGGCACACGACACATCACCGACGTCTTGCGGGCAGAAGAGCATAAGCGCAAAATGCGAGTCCACATAAATTACTTCATGGACGATCTGAACAGGCGCACCCAGAGAGACATCCAAAACTCATTTGACCGGGTGCTCGACCATGAGGAGGTTATGGAGGTGGCCGCCAAGAAAGGTCTGGAGGCTCGCCAGAAGGGCAAGGCTTTCCAGAACCTCGTCCGTGGTGTCATCAAGCGGAAGCTGCTCCGGCGCCAAGTGGTCAACCCCGATCGGGTCCGCTACATCAAGAACATGTTCAAGCAACTGCAACAGGAGTCCGAGGCTCGTCAGAACAAGATTCGTCGTGAGACCGACCGAATGTCCTATGTGCCAAACACCCGGTATACGAAGAACCAACAATAGGCTAACTACAGCAGATCCACCCCGATTCGACATATAGCAAAGATTCAATTGGGACACGCAACATTTTGAAAATTCCCGATGTGATTTAAACCAAACTAATTTCGGTGCCTGCTCTCAACTTTGCCTGCTTTCGGATGCTGAAACAGATAAAATTCAGATGCGTCTTCGTCAATACATTAAAGCGGGTTAATGGAGCTCTAGAATTTGAGTTGAGAGCAGAACCAATGATTTGCGATTGATTGTTCAGGGCAGGGCGGTGGGTGCTTCGTTGCCGACTTGGTTTCCTGGATCCGGTGGCTGTACAACGGAAACGAACCCGGCCCCGAGCAGTTGTCCCCACTGACTGTCGACTGTCATGCAAATCAAAAACAATCGCCGGGTCCAGCAACTCAAGCAAACGGCACTTGCAAGTCCGCCCAAGAGGGCACTCCGCCCCTCAAGTGCGGCCATAACGAGCGGGGTTGCCCTGCAACGGATGCACGGGGAAGTGCATCTGCGGAGCTTCGCAGAAACCACGCAGCAGACTCAGTGCGATATCGATTGTTGTATTTTTATCCTCTACTTCCACGGAGAGTGGGCGGTTCTCGTTGGGTCGAATGGCTTAGGAAGTGGGTGGCGAGGTTGGATCTCAGTTTGGTTCGGCTTAGAGCCCTCGGCAGAGGTTAACTAGTTGGACCAGAGGGCGATTCATTTGGTCAGGTCACCGCCTACTCGGTTTTGAAAGATGGGGCTAAGATTTAATATTGATTTGCCAAGGCATGCTTCAGGTATCCACGATTTTGTTATTGCCGGCTTGGGCGGGGGACTTTAAGCGCAAAATCGTCCAACAACAGTAACGAGAAGGCAAAACAGAAATTGCCAGAGCTTTCCTTGAGTAGCTCAGTTCAATATGACGGGGGAAATACTGTGAAAAAAGTATGCAAAAAACGAATGAAAAAATCGCAGGCCAGAACGTCCTGGGGAACTTGGAAGGAACACTAAACGAATGTTGATGAGAAGACCCCAAACCTCTGCCATTCTGCCATGCTTCGGGCGTCAGTCGATGGATGGTGATTGTTAGGGATGCCCGCCCCCAGATAGCCATCTCATTCCTCCCTGTCTCTGTTATCAACGCGCCGTTGGTCTCGACAAGGCCAGCCCAGCGCTGGCTCCGTTCCACCACCGAGCGATTCCTACCGTGCCTACGTCTGTCGACCGTATCCGTATATCCTGTTTGTGCAGAGATTTAGCTTTGAGCTATGGATACCGTTAGAGATTACTGACTCTGCTTGAGCGCTGCGTCGCAGCTGCACGTCATCTCGTCATTGATATGGTGAGAAGAACAGCTCGCAATTTGCCCCCAAGTTGATTTCTATTTGACCGGGTGAGCGGCTCCGGATGGCTCGGGTAATGCGGCGAACCATCGTCAAAGCGTCAGCCCTGGTTCCGCCGAGGAGAGGAGCGAGGCTGAGTTAGTCATGTGTGCTATGTGGCGTCTGCTCTCCCGGCGACGGGAGGGCAGCCTTTGTTTTTTGAGTGTCGAGCGATGCAAGTTTACATGTTGCCCCCGTCGCCTGTTGTTCTTTCCGTCGATTTTGTTCCCACTTTTTGTTGATGTTTTTTAATTACAACCTTAGGCTATGTCACATGGAAGGCCAACCCTCTCCATCCCACTCACACCCACACCCGCATCCACACAATGTGAAAGATCTAAACCAAAAATTTGGCTTCAGCTTTCCATTCACCACAGCGGGGAAGTCCGCACACCGCCACCGTCATTGTCATTGCCATCTTCGTCACTGCATACGTGCCTGGCATTTGGCGGCGTTAGTTTGGTTTCGAATTTTAACAAATGGAGCTTAAATCGAATCGGAAGTGGGTGTAAGCGGCCAGGTTCGGTTCACCGGCATCGGTTGAGGTGGCCAATCTCCAGTAAAGAAGATACGGTTTCCCACTTTCCAAGGGTTGGGATGAGGACGACCCGCAGACGGGGGACACAAACTGCAAGGATCACTAAAAATCCATCTCAGCAGCTCGGCTGAAAGTTCCGGTCTGGGGAATTCACTACTTAAATAATTGAAACTCCGGCATTAACTCCACACTGCCCAACCTGGGGAACTGCATTCGTCAATCAGGATTTTAAAGAATCTTCTAGGATTCCCCACACGGCTTAGTAGACTCTGCTGATCTTTATACTCCGATTTAGGTAAGGGAAGGGTCGTATATATATACAATCGCCATCTGCGCAGATCAAAGAACTGAGAGAGTGAAACTATTAATAATGGTTTATAATTCTGCATGAATCTTGTTAGTAAATGCGAATAGATTAAATCTTCTAAATAAAACCGCCTGTATCTTTACTTCAATAAGTTTTCCGTGGATGCTCCTGGTGAGCCCTATTCGCCAAATTGGGGTTAAAGCTTCCACCCCACGGCAGCGGCAATGACGATGACACAGCCAAGGTCATCATGGTCCTTTTTTGCCCACATCGTCGTCCAAGCCACCGTTCCCACCGGCGCGCCGTCGATATACCTATCCACATCCCCATCGGCTGTGCCATCTGTATGCATCTGAAGTGCTGGTAACGGCATTGGCCCCGATATCAGGGCAGTTGTCGCTGCCGTTGTCCTACCAGTTGATGGCACTGCTGGCGACCCGGGCTGCTCCAATCGCACTGGGGACTGCTGCTGTTGCTCCTGAAGTTGGTACTTTAGGGATTTTGTGCAGATTTACATGCGAACAATCAAGAAATTCCGGGGCTTTCAAGCGCCCCCGGATCGGCTTGGATTCGAGGCATCGGCATCGGCATCGGCATCGGCCATGGCCCAGGGACAGAGGGGCGGTTACAGTTTCGTTGTCAGTGCTCTCTGCCATTGCGTCATGTGCGCTTCAGCAGCAGCTTACCCCCCGTTTTTTCGCAACACCACCGGCCCGCCATCGACATGAAGCACCAGCAGCGCAAGTAGACACAAGCCAGGGCGAGGACGATTGAGTCGCAGTGCCCGGGACTCGCACGTTCGGAGCCAGCCAGTCAGCCAGCCGGTATCCCCCAGTGCACGTTTGTTTGCCTTTCACATCTTTTCACCTTTGATTTGCTGTATGTAGATTTTCATTGAATTTTTTCCGTCGTCCTGCTCCTTGTTTCACTTGGGTTATTTACATTGTTTGTTAAATAAATATCTACACATGTTTCGTTTACGTTTCTTTTCACTGCCTTATCGTATTGAGACGTTGTGAGCTCCCGGCCATGGCCCAGGCTGGGGCCCCGCCCCACCAGCTCCGTGCTGGGTTGTTGGGTCCTTGGGTCGCTGGGGTGGGGGTTTGTATTTGGCTGATATTATTGGTTTTTAATTCAATTGCCATTTATGCTAATACCCTGTCCTTGTTGGCTTCCAATTTGAGTTGGCAGTGGGGTTGTGTGAGCTCGGTTTGGGTTTGTCATCGACTTAATTTGATGCCGATTGTGATTCTAAATCGAATTCGGCTCGCCTTCGTGTTCGACGACGGACGGTCCATTGAATTCCCCAGACCTTAAGGTGACTTACTTTAAAGGAATTTAAAGCTGCCAGGCTTCCACTGCTGGTCTATCCGCCATTACAGCTGGCTTGAGTTTTAAACGAGAGCTGATGGCTGGCTATGGATAACCTTAAGTTTCTTCCAAAAGTTCCTACCCTCGGACCAGACTTGGTTGCAGTTGTAGTCGTTAATTTAACCATGATTTGAGGGCCGGCTCAGCCCGTCTACTCCGTCGGCGATTTACAGGGCGCGCTGCTCAACATTAATTTAACGAATTAAGCCGCAAAGGTAGGGAAATTGAGCAATTGAGAGCCACGCTGTGGACACAGATACGAGGGGACAATCCAAAACATCAAAACCACAGAGCCGACACCCCCGCGGCGTTGGTGACGGCGACGGCGACGGCGGACGGGCTGCCTTTCCTAAACTGTTGCACCGATAAATTTCCAGGAATTTTTATTGAGTTGTACGCAGCCAGCCGCAGCCGAGTGCGTGATTTAGGGCAAATCTCTGAAATTGTGATAATCGACTTTGTTGCCGACTCTGTCGCCGTGGAGGCGACAGCGGCCACGGAGACGGAGACAATGGGTCAGTGGGCCTCCTTGACCTGTTAGCATTTGTCACCAAGAGCAACGGCAAAGGCGACCTGGAGAGGCCAGGACAATGGCCTGCCGACCGGCCGACGGGCTGCTGTTTGCATGTTGCCAGAATTTGGGCCAAAAAGGCCATCGAGGACGGCGGCATCGCTCTAGGCTCCCAAGTATCTCCTCACAAGTATCCTGTTGTGATTTCCACAGACTCTACAAGACACACACTTCATGCGGTCGGTGACAATGTCAGCGCCTGGCTTCCGACAGTTTTGTCTGTCGGCCCGGTCCGCCTGCCATGGGCCTGGCCACGGTGCTTGGCTTGGGTGCAAACGAGCCGATTATTGTCGTCCGATGCCGTTCTAATTGCCTGGAGCTGCCCGGACGGACCCTACTGATTGCGGACACCGATTGTTTTACTACCTCAAATTTCGCAAAGATGCGACCCGAACTGAGCAGTTGGTGCCGTCGACTCCCTGTTGTGTTCGAAATGCCCAAAAACGTGGCCCGCTGCCACTTTTACCGCACCGGCATGCCGGAGTCTCGGGAAGCCGGCAAACCACATGTTTTCAATTCGGGCGGGGGCTCTAAATTGCTGCCTATTGACGGCGGCATTGTGGGATTTGTGCTTTCGCTGTTCACTTGCAGATGATAAGCAAGCAGAGATGAAGGTTTTTTGCGGCTTTTATACCCTGCACCTGACGCCGGTACAATGGTAAAATAGGCGATTGCAAAGGTATCTAATCCTGGCCGTATGAAGGATCTCAGAGACTATGATCAACGGAATTCATACTCGCTATCTCTGCAGGCCTTTCAGGAGTACACGAGTATATTATATTTAATAGAAATACCGTGAGAAGTAAAGGCAATTAGTATCGTGTATATCGTGGAATAAAGAGCATGGATCGTTGTAGACCCCAAAAGTACCTCCAGGATCGTAAAAACCGATCCTAACATTCCTGAATGACATTCGTCTGTCGTTTATCTGCATAATCAAAAGGATCTCCGAGACTATGAAAGCTAGAGCAACCAAATTTGGAATTAAGCTCGTTTCCGCCCAGCTATAGTTACAGCTTCAAAAATTCAGCATAAGTTTGTATAAAAAAAGATTGAAGAACGAGCAACTCTGATTTCGACTATATACGGCATATTAAAAGATTAAATCGAATGAAGAATAGAATATCCAGCGCGACGTATTGTGTGTGTGGGGTGGAGGAAATTGTAGTTGCAGACTGTACCCGTGGCTCGATCAGGAGTTTGCACAAAAGGGAAGGAGGTCTCGGGATTACCTTAAAACGGTTGCCGTCGTTTGGCGAATTCGTATTTTAATTTTATACGAAAAGGTTCAGGGTATCTGACAGTCGGGCTAGCTCAACTGTGACTTACTTGAGTGATTTGTTTAGGGTTGGGTGATAGTTGAATTTTCAGAGCTATCGCTGGCAAATTTTCTTTATAAAAAGGAAGCTCCTATTTAGCTGACAGCTGCGAGACTGCGCAACTGCCCAAGTAGACGCCTCCCTTTTTACTTTCGGCCCAATTGCAAGGAAGCAACTGCTTCTTTTCCTCTGCTTCTAAGGCAATCGGTGTGTGCTGTCGCAAGCGATTTGAAGCTGATTTTAATTAAGGCTTTGGTGGAGTTTACCGTAGAGTTCAGCTTTGAAAAATCGGATTCAATTGCATTTCATAGAATTCTTAACTACACGACGTTCTTTTTTGGTTATCCCAACACTAGAGAGGATGGCCGCAATGGGACACTCGAATCGGTGGTCGGCGGTCAGTGGGTGGTTGGGGGAGGGGGCTGGCGTGGAAAATTTGATTTTTATCGCAAATTCATTTGAATTTTATTGCGTTCGAAATTTTCGATACAATCGGACGGCTGAGTTGGCCATAAAAAGCGACGGGAGTCGAGCATAACAAGCAGCCAGCCCAGCAAGCGGCGGCGGCTCTCTCGGCAATTTGGGCCGTGGGTCCGGACTTTCCTTAGCCACTTTGGCGTCACTTTCCACGCAATAAAATAAACATTCAAAGCGAAGTCAACTTAAACGGTCGCCGACCAGCTCCCGGGCAACCCCATCACATTTAATTTTATGCTCATTTTTATTTCATTGTGCAGTTTGAATCGACCCACCCAAGGGGCGGCTTTTGGTCAACTCTGCTCATTGAGCTCGTGGCCGGCCGGCCAATGGAAAGGGGTTTCCGGCCGGACAGTCAACCGTCTTAATAGTTTCGGTAAACAAAAAGTACCAATGTGGAAATTTTCGGCATGCCAAATCCGGGTGATGTTATCACGGTTCGTTAGCCTTGCCGGCCGGCCATGGGCAGAGGCTGTGGTAGCGCCAGCGACTCGAGAGCGGCGGCAACAGGGATTCACAGTTGGGATTGGCATCGGGGACTCATCCAAATCTGATTGAAATTTTATGGAAGGGACTACTTTGTACTTCTTTACGAACCCCTTTCCTCGTCTGGCGGTTGAATATTGAACTTTTCGGAGCTTTAATGGCTCAGCAGAGCCGGAGCTCACCTGCCTCTGAAGAAAGGATTTAATTTCTTTAATTTCAAGGTCAAAAAGAGATCAACTTTGCCTAAGATTGATTGAATCGTGCTCCCCGACAAATAGAAAACTAAAAGGCCAACTATTGTGACCATTACGAAATTACCTTTAACCTAGAAATTATTTAAGATTGTAAGAAATTTTCAGTCGAGCCAGCCCGACTATAATATAACCTTTACCTTGCGGCTGGGAACTGAACAAAACTTATTCCACTACTGTCCTTGCCATACACATATACATAAGTGATGAGGCAAGGAAGTTTGCTAGAAACATAAAAACGAACAGTTCCTCAGTAACCAAAGTCTGCTCTTTGAAATTGTTGCTGTTTTACTTAGTATGTTCCCCATGTTATCTTTAAATTGGATTTGTATTGCTTATTACTAATAGAGGTAGTCGAATTTTGAACCAAATTAAAGGTACCTTCACCTTTAATTATACCCGTATAAGCGCTCAAATTGATTCTGGTACACACATTACAGAACGGACTTTACCGTTCTGGAATTTCAATCCCAACCAATCGGATTGCTCGTATATTCGCTGAGATCCTTTTGCAATGGACATACGGACTAACGGACATAGTAAAATGGATTTCTTTCTTCTGGAGGTATTTTTGGAGGGGTCTAGGACGACTCCCTTTCTATGTTACATTCATTTTTAATACCTATTTTATCCATGTACTTTCAATAACAGTCCAAAATAATATTTTCGATTGAATTAAAATTATTTCATTACTTTTTAAGTGTTTTAAATTGTAGTCGGACTTGCATTTATTGCATTTGGGGTGTGACGATAGAAGCAGAAGAAATTAAATCTGTGGTAAAGCACGGAGTAGACGAACTTGTGATCTAGATTCTATATAAATAAAAAGCTTGATGAACCCATTCGTTTTTAAGAAAATTGTATTTAAATTGTTTTGATTATTACTAATTCACGGACTATAAAAAGTAAGGAATATTTTGTTTTTACTGATTAAATTATTATTTTCATTTTATTTATTTCCGAAAGTGTTATGCCTAAAAACCCAATAATCCTTAACTCAATTTTATTCATATCAAATATAGTATTATATAATATGCTGCAGTACTTATAGAAATCAAAAGTTGCTTATCAGATCAGTTCAGCTGTTATTCCTTACTTTCTTTATTACCTTCAGCCACAGGCACATTCTCCAAAGACTCAACTTCATATCCATATAAGGAAATATGTAAGTAAATAAAGTAAAGTAAAAGTAAACTATTTTGTCATGGGGATTCCTCAGTTTCATTTTCAATTTGAATGGATTTTAAAGGAAAAAAGTATTTATGGATTGAATATTGAATATGTGTAATTTATTTAGTTTCTATATCTATCACCCTTTGGAGGCGATTCGGGATCGAATCGACGAAGGTTTGAAGATATTTTAAAGAAATTTCCTGCGACCTCAGTAATTGTTTCTTCTTTTGTTCTGGTCAGATTAGTGTTCCTATTTATTTTTACTAGAGACCACACATTTTTAATAATGTTTGGACTTTGTCATGGCCAATCTAGAGTTTCCACGTCATCTCATAAACACTTTGTTATCATATTGGCCTAATGGCAAGAAGCGTTGTATTGTTGCAAAATATAATTTTTTCCGAATAATCGGTTGCCGGATGGAAACGAATTCAAATATCGGCCAGGTTAGCGGATCCTTCAATAGGAGTGAAGTCCCCCACACCATTATAGGAATTGGAGCCCCAGATCATAACGATTCCACCACCCTGGCTTTCGCGTTGGTTAACAGCATTTTTTATAGGATTTTTCCTATTAATTCTTACGAAACCTTTTTTTAGGTGCGTGGAACTCAAAAGAACTCTCATCCGTCCCAGGCGATGTATGTAAATTTTACTTGTAATCTTAGTAATGAGCACTTATTCCATTGAGGGAATGTCAATGTTAAAGTTGTACACATAAAAGTAAACCAGTTAGTATGCAAAATTGGCTGATAACCGGAGTTGCAGAACAAAATGAGATGAATATTTGGGTTACTTTTCGGCCACGAAAGTCCTATTCTTGAATGTATTTGCTAAACTTTCCCCTTATCATTTAATCATTCGCTATGGAGAGGACGACGAGGCGTTCTGAGGTTGCCTTCAAATCTGAGGACAACGCGGAAGCCCTTGCAGCTTCAATAAAAATAGATGACACGGCCACTCGCACGTGGACAGGAAGCGGGAATACCGGCTGTCTCCGAAACTGAGCCTGGTGACATCACCGACAATTGTTAAGTCCTCGGAGTAGCCAGCGATTAGGGGAAGGCGGCCACCATACAATTGAAATTGGCACATTTCAGAGAGCAGCAGGCCAAGAAAACTGAGAAAAGAACTGGCCAAGAGCCACTCGCGGTGGCGGTGACGGTGGTGGTGCAGAGCCAAGCGAGTTTTCAGGGGACTTAGCGTTGATTTATACTGCGGATGCGCCTGGCACTTTGCAGCCGTTGGCCGCCTTTGTTGTCACATTTTTGACCACCAGCAAGCAGCTGTCATCTCGCATTCAATTGATAAATTCGGGCTAAGAATCAAAATATAAATCACCACAACCAAAAATAAAGAGCACCAATACCCAGCGGATGCTTTGGGGTAGCAACCCTTTTCGGTCCTTCAGACGGCAATTCAAATTGGTCTGCGGCGTCTAGCAGGGGCGGCCCCTGTGGGGTCGTTTTTGGTCTCCATGTTATGAAAAAACTGTTAAGTTTTATTAGTGCCACAGCAAGACGCACACACACACATATGTACGTATATAGACGGGTGCGAGATTGCCTAGAAAAATTGTCATTAGACATGCCAAGTGTGGTTGTGTGTTGTGATTTTCTCTTTTTGGTGACCACTCTTTTTACCCAGCCACCCACCCGCTCCGCAGGCAGACTGATTCACAGGCCTGCCCACTCCCACACATGGTCCGCCGGTCGAATTCGCTGCTGTTCGTCTCGCTCGTTCTCGCTGACGCGCGTACCCCTTTTGTACGGAGCAGAGCGAGAGTGCGAAAGAGAGTGAGAGAGAGCGAGAGGATTACGGTGCCTGTCGCGTCCAAGCTCATAAATTGTGTAAATTGTTGGGCTATTATTTTCCTAACTGTCAACGCAACATTGCAGCAAAAAAAAAAAAAAAAAAAATGAAAAACATAAAAAGGGCAGCGAGAGGGGTTAAGCGCGTTTACTGAAATTTTTATTTTTTTTATTATTTTCATCGACGCCGACGACGTCACTCATAAAAAGGAAACCAAAGGGCGCAATAAAATAAAACAGCCGTGGCCAATTGACTTCTGCCCACATGCAACCTTGACTTTCCCGCTCCTCCCTCGCCGACCAAATGGCATAATTAAGCCAACGACCCCGTCAACGGCAGCGGCAAAGGCAACAGCAGGTAACCGCTTTCCCAGCAGACCGCTGCACTCCCTGCCCCCAGCCCTTTCCTGCGGACCGGCTGCATTCGCCGTGGGCCGGGCCGGAGGGTTAAGCGGGTTAACGGCTTCCAAGTGATTTTCGCAATATTTTCGCACTAAATTGCCATTTTTTTGTGACTTTTTTTCCCATTTCATTGGAAATTAGTAGGGTTGACTTCTTAATGACCTTCGCGCTCTACGCACCCTCACCCTCTCCCTCGCCCTTCAGCCAGCTTGCTAGATGCGTACTGGTCACGCCTCTGCAAACCAAATTCCCACAGAGCTCCCTTATTGCAGTGAAAGGGTTTCTGACCTCATAATTCCCCATTTAATTGGTATTAGCCGTTACAACACCCCGAACACAACGAAGTCTTCTCAGAATTGTGCTCTATACAATCCATTCGCTCGGACTCCGAGACACTGCGAGACCTGCCGAATTTTTAGAGGGCCCATTTCTCGTGGTGTTCAGCTTCCGAAGCAAAGTAAACGCCTGCTCCTAGCTCTGTTTTTATATCCTTGACCGGAAGACACGGCCCCTAAAAAGTTTTCTCCAAAGTTGTTAGATTGGAAGCGTCCAAAGTATTGTAGTATCGAAAATCATTTGCCAGACTCGACTGCTATAAATTCGTGAATTGTTCTGTGAAGTCATGTAAAAATCATATACTGTGAGAAGACGAAGCGAAGCTTTTCGAACCGAGTTAGGCTTGCTAAGCTATGCTATATAAGCTATATGTTGGGTTTTTTTTTCAATTTTTTATTGGACTTTTGTGAGGGTAAAAGAAGGAAAGCGAGAGTTATTGCTCCTCAGTGGGCTCAGGCGGAGTCTTGGTGGTAGCCATTGGGGGCTTTTGGGTGGGCTCGGTTTGGGGAATGTGAACTCCATCGCCGGTTACATAACCCGACATGGGCGGGTCCTCGAACTTCTGCTCGATGCGTTCGCCCTCGCCAGTCCAGTAGATGCCTTCCTCATCGCTGCCACCCTCTTCAGTAGTGGATCCCTCATTTTCGCTCTTAATTTCTTTATCCTCCGCTTCGACGTCATCCTCATCGGGGACCTCCAGATCCGATCGAACGGCACTTTGGTCCGTCTTGCCCGCATCCCCAGGCCTTTGGCCGGCCGTATCCCCATCCTTTAGCCTGAGCGTGTGTGTTGTCGGATTCTCCTTGGCGACGCGCTTCCAGCCTTTGATTTGGTCGAAGCGGCATACTCGGAGCAGCTCTTCATCGCGCACCCAGAACTGCTTCCGGCGCGCATTAATATGCACGGAGGGCATGTCAGCGTCTTTGGCCTTAGCCGTTTCCTTGCTCCTGCTCCTGGCCATCTCAAGGGTGTACTTGCGCTGCATCTTAACCATCATCGAGGACAGGCTGCTGCCCTTAAACATATCGACCACCCAGCTGGGCACTGCCTGTTGACCCGGCAGCTTGGAAATCTCCACTTTGCACACTTCATCGAACTCACGGCCTATGCGCTGGGTGCCGAGCTGGGCCTGCGGCTCAGCCGTGGGGCGGAGCAACTGCATCAGTGAACTCGGCTGCTGGTCGAGCATGTTCATTCTTTTGGGCAGCAAGGCGACAACACCACCCGGCCGAGTGTTCCGGTCAACACGGCCCGCAGTCTGGATCGTGCTGCGCACTTTTGAGACCGCCGCCCGGTCGCTTTGTTGGGAGCGCCCAGCCCACATTAAGTCGCTCATTCTAACCTGACTGGCCATCTGGTGGGAGGTGGTTTTGGGGCCTCCGTGGGAACCACCTCCTACAACCGAGAGGGTTACTCCGCCTCGCACAGGGAGTCGGCAGATTTGGATGGCATTTAGGAAACTGCTTTTCATGACGTTGCGTTGCATAGTCAAACCGGATGGACTAGATGCTGTTCTGTGGTGTCTATTGAGGAGCAGACTGCCTGGAGCATTAAATTTTGTGGGACTGCGAATTTGAGAAAAAATTGAAAAAATAAAATCAAAATTTCTTTTTGAAATGGAAAGTGTGTGTGTGTCTAACGAAAAGTAGAATGAACTAACATTTTCGAAGCCTTCCTTTAGCGAACTTAAAGGAGCAACCTACTGAGTTACCCTCCCAAATTCGAAACCTCCCATCTTTTCGTAAGCATATCTGCGAATGTTCAAATCAGATATCGGAATATTCTGCAAGGTAGGACAAAGTTCCTTTTCGTTGAATCCTTAACGTATTAGACTTTAAAACAAAATTAGCTTTTCCATGACGTTCGAATAAATTTCGAGAAGTGACAAGATTCAGAAGAGTGTGGCCAAAAATTTTTTAGTCCAAAGCAATAAAATCGTGGAATCCAAAAATAAGAAAAGAAAGAAAAGAATAGAATTATTTGTTTTTCAGTATAACATTGTTTCAATTAAAAGTACAAGTATTTGAAAAACTTCTTTGTCCTCCGCGTCCTGGTATTTGAATTTGCTTTAAATCTGTCATCTTAGGACCCCAAATACCACTTCCCATTAGAACTACAAAGACTCAAGGACCGCAACTGCCCATACTTTGGACTTCATGTTAAGCATCTCATCCTGATCTTGAAGTCTGCTGCCACGCCTCGCCCTCTCGGTGCTAAAATGAACTTCATTTTGATATTTTATGGCGAGTGATTTGCACTTCAAAAGGTTCTTATATTTTACCAAGTCAGATTCTCAATGAATACGATTAGAAAAGATAAGACTTTGGAAAGTAAAGAAAAGTTACTTGTTACTATACAAATCTCTACATAATAGGCTCTCTATAATAACTACGACGTTTTCAATTACATCAAACACGCTCTGTCAAGTCAAGGAGAAATAATATAACAAGAGCGGGACATGCCAAAATCACCTGCAAGCATTACCAAACCCCAAGGAATCGTCCTTATTGTAATCGAAGCATCTTCATAAATCACCTGCTCTTAAACTGCAGCTACCTCAAGACCCAAATACAAGCAATATCCAATTGCACAAGCCTTCTCCCTCTGGCCGATCCCACTCCTCAAAACAAGTCAAACATAATAAGATTTCTAAAAATCGACAATATATTATAAATCTACAATATATATCTAATCCGAACATAAGCCCATGGACCGTTGGACTGCACTGAATGCCAATGTCGCCGTAGAAAGCGGCTACTGGCGACTAATTGTACTATACATTTTAAGGTAGCCCAAAAAAATCTATAATTTTTTTAATTTCTTAAGTTATTTATTCATATTGTGATTGTGATTGTATATGAACATTTGAAATTGTTTTAAATTCCTTGAAAACTCAAAGTGAAAATCTTATATCGGACTTTCTTGCGATTTCAATATGATGCTTATATATAAATTTTAAGTCAAGAAAACGTAAATCCACAATTTTCAGGTGGATCCTTGGTTTTAGCTGGTATAACCAGACATTGGCGGGTCCTTGGACTTTTATCCTTGCGTATCTTCTTACCAGTTCAGAGGACACCTTCTTAGTCGCTGTCATCCTCAATTTTCTTTTGATTCAGGTCGTCGGCCACCTCCAGTTTCAGCCGAATGGCGCTTTGGTTCTTCTTATGGGTATTCTGGGCTTCGGTCTTTTCCTACAGTCCTTTGATTGTTTTTCCCTGGCGGTGCGCTGGCACCAAATAATCTTTAAGTCCACTATTTTGGGTTAATATAAATCGCGACTAGTTTAACTTCCCAACTAATGTCTCTTTTTTCTTTTCAGTGATCAAAATTTGTATTTTTAGCCAGAGTCGTCATATGCGAATCATTCCTTATTGGCTTGCTGGCTCGCTGCACGGGACATGGACCACGGACCATTGGCCAAATTATAAAAAAAGAGTGGGGAACAGGCAGCAGCCTCTAAATGTGGAACATAAAATGCCCTGCACAACAAATAAATCAGAGCAAATCAATCCCCTAAAAGACTGATGGAACTGTAATTCGGCTTGGCCAAGTCTTTCGTTTAGGCCAAGAGGGCAGCCGAAATCAACTGCCAATGGACTTTGCCCGGCAATGTGGAGAGAAAGTGTAGAACGGTTGTAGATTTAAAACCCCAGCCAGCGTGCTGGCCATTGAGCCGTTTAGCTATATATTTTTATGCCAAGGGATAAAAAAGAGGCCAACAGAGGCAACCGGAGGGTCGGCCCAGCCAATGGTCACAAGAGCCAGGCGGTCGGTCGGTCGGTCGACCTGTCCGTCGGCTGACTGTTTGTTTGTTTTGGGAGCGTTCCATGCGTTTTACTCAACAATTATAGTTCAATAAATTTTCTCAATCACCTCAGTCGCATTGAGGTGAAACGACTTGTTTGATGGTTCAATTTACGATGAAAACTCACACACACTCGGGCAAACACGTTCATTGGCCGTATGAGTGTGTGATCGGGAACAAAATAAAGGACCCGGGGTGCGAGTGCCCAATGAACAGAAAGAGTGAATAAAAAGTAAGAGACTCCCCTTTGGCTGGCTGGCGTGCTACCTGATCGGTTGGTTGGACGGTTCCCTGTCTGGCGAGTGGCCTTTTCTGTCGGTTTGCCCGATTGTTCCTCTTCCTTGGGCAGCCGGTCGGTCGGTCAGTCCACACGGGCATTGTGTTTGCCCAATGTAATGTAAGATTTTTCAAGGCTTACGCTTTCAAATTGAGCGTGGTGTTTGCAAATAGCCACGGCCCGTTTCCCAGCCTTCTACTTTGCAATACCAGTTTCCAATTTTCCCAGCTGACTCCAGGCCCAGGCACTCGCAATCGCACTCGCTCGCTTGACCAGGTGATGATAAATGATGTTGCCAATATGTGGCCTTTCCGGGAATTGAATTTGTTGGGGAACGTTGGAAATTTGTTACGGAATTTGTTCCGAACCAAATCACGCCCCAGTAAGCCAAATTGTCGCATTCAACTTAAGCCATTGGCCCGCTCGCTGGCCTCGTCAAATCAAGTCGATGAAGGCTCTCATGGTGATCCAGGCCTGGCATTTAATTGGATGTTTGCTCATTAGGATAACTTCCCAACTCCCGCCATCCCCCAGACGGAGTACGATGGTCTGGATGGTAATTCAAAGCGCGGACAGAAATCTCATGGCTTCAGCCAGGGGCCAATGTAGACGGCCAGAAGGCTGCCAACAATAATCGCAATCTATCCCACTGTGCCCGTCCACCCCAAAGGGCGACCGCAGCAATCGATGAGGCAAGAATCCTGTCCGACTGGGCCCCTGGCTAAGGCATTCGCCGGAACTTGCATTGTTTTCTTGCACTCGCGGAAACAAAAGCAAAACACACTCACCGCTCGTCCGGCTTCCGTTTGGCGGCCAGCCAGGGCCATAAAAAGCAGAAACTGCGAAAGGAATGCTAACAATGCGGGTCAATGGGGCGGGGCGGGTCACGGGGCCTGGCATGTTTGTATTAAATTTAAATTAAAAAGCGAGGACTGCAAATCGGTTGCCCTTCAGCGCCGCCCACCGCGAAGAAGGCGCGCGCGCGCGCTTCCCGCCCACGTTCCTTGGGCAGCCCTCGTTTGATTCCTTTTGAGTCGATGGGCTTTCATTGATTAGCTGGTTTTGGGGGGTGACTGTTTTGGCAATTCGTTCTGCGTCGTGTTCTTCATTTATTTCTTTGCTGTTTTTTTCTCTTTAATAAAACTGGGCAATTTGGTGGCCTTGTTGCTGCGCACGAAATTAAATTCTCTGGTGGCAAGGGCCCGTCCTAGGGGTGCGGGGATAGCTGGCCCTGTGAGCCCCGAGTAGCCTCCCGCCCGACCACAAGTCTTCGGCCACATGGCGGTTAATTAAGCCGTTAAATACTCGGTCCGCGGACAGGTTCCCAAACGAGCCGTAGGCTCAAAGCTTAACCAGGACGCTGGTGTGTGTTCGGGGAGGGGGGGCTTTATGAAATTTTTTTTATATAATTTCCCAGACAAATCCCGCTGTCGGGACAATGCAGGGATCCGCCGGGGCCCATATAAATCATGTCACTTGACCACCCTGACCAGGGCAAGGTTAGCCCGGGTCGCCACCGTGTCTGGCAGGGTCAGCCCCCCTCCTCTTCAGCCTTCGACCAGATAAAAGTGAAACTAAAGAACTATGTCTTCGTTCGGTTTCTCGGGCCCTTTGTGTGGTTTGTGCGCGGACCCACCGGACGGGATGGGTCCCTGGAAATGAAAACATCAAATCATTCATAACACTTGTTTTGTTGTCATTGATTGAGCCAACACACCCCGGGTAGCCGGTGAGACCCTCCCATCACCAGGGCACCATTGTCGCTCCTTGTCAGATCGCTTCCCTTGCTTTGTTGAGCG
Organism: Lissocephala sabroskyi; assembly: GCA_037075105.1. Taxonomy (NCBI): domain Eukaryota; kingdom Metazoa; phylum Arthropoda; class Insecta; order Diptera; family Drosophilidae; genus Lissocephala; species Lissocephala sabroskyi. The sequence continues at coordinate 18,329 of JBAMCP010000204.1, forward strand.
ACTGACCCCAGGCAACCTGTTTCTTCGCCAGCCTGCCAGCTTCACTTTCATTCATAAGCTGAGAAGAAAATCAAATAAAAAGAGTCTTTTTGAATAAGCCTGGATGGACCTCACTCTAACCGGGGTTGTGGTAGACTGGCTGACTCCCTGCGCGTATTGTTCAATCGATCGACTGCGGCTCGACTTCCTCTGCTGGCCGCGATGATGATGAGGCAAACGACACTCAACCGGCCCACGGTCTGGGGATTCCTTGAACTGCACTGACCGGGCAGCCTGTCACTCCGGATTGTTGGAAGTCTTGATTAATGCTTTAGGTTTCTTGGGTCTAATACAAAAATCGTGGACTCGTCTGACCGAGAAGAGCACAATTAATGAGGCTCCCCGGACAGTTTGTGTGGCATGTTTGTTGGCTGTTTTGGTGTAGACTTCTTGTCTGATTCTCTGTACCCACGATGACCCGGGCAATCTCAACCAGCCTCTACCGCAGCTTACCCTACCCTAGGAAATATGTATCTAAAGATGACCGTAGTTCAGTTAATTATTTTATATTTTTTTAATAGTTAAATGTAAGAGTAAAAAGATCCCAAGTCTTTAAAGCCGGAAAAGAGTTAATCAAAGCTCTTAAATTGCAAGCTTGCAAGCCGCTTGGGATGCTAAAGTCTCGTAAATCGATTAGCTGAGATTTGGAGCAACCTTCTTTGAGAAATTTAAGGACTTTCTTTGGAGTGAATGGTGTGCTTTAATTTTTTTCAGCCCACCGGTGTCCCTGCGCCATTATTATACCGAAAACATGAGCGCAGCTAAGGCAACCGGTCCAGTTGGACCACCTGAGATGAGCCAAAAATTGAAGGACAGCCTGTTCCGCTTGACCGACTGATTCACCGAAACCCTCACCACCACCACTTCCATCCCTGGCACCTGCCCGCTGTCATCGGCCAAACTGGTTGCCGCTTGCACTTGTTCCAGCGCATTCGCCACAGTCGGGGATATACCAATGATTGGACGGTAGGCCAACTGGGGCAGCTCGGGCGCGCCAGGAGCAAGGGGGTGGCTATTACTGCCGACCCCGCCCGGGCCGGTGCTGAGCGGCCCTCCCCATCCTGCTGTGAGCAGGCAGAGGGTCGATCCCATTCCACTGCTTGGTGATAACGCGAAATAATTGCGTGACAACCATGTTGCGATAATTTTCAATTAAACGGCTTTTTGTTGCTGGAATTGCCAACTCCAGGGCGGCTGCTGCTGTCGCTGCTTTTGTTGTTGTTGATGTTGTGGCTGTTTCCGTTTTTCTCGTTCTCGTTTTTTTATGTTGCTGCGGCCAAAATGAAAAAAGAGGCATGGAAGAAAAGCCGAAACAGGAAACTCGGTGGAGAAAAATGCGAGGCAAGCGAGAGAAACAGCATGAAATTTTATATTAAACTCAACTGATTTTCTGCTTTCATTTATTCATGTTGTTGTTGCCGCCGCTGCTGCCCGTTGGCAACGTACACGGCGAATGGTGTGCAAATAAAAAAAGCAATTGTAGCAATTTGTTCTTCTTCATGTTGGGCCGGCGCTTCGTCTTGCGCCGACACCAGCGCCAGCGTCAGTGGCAGCGATGGCGGCAGCAGAGACGGCGCCGACTGTTGCGTAGCTGAAAGTGTCACACTTGTGCGTCATTAACGCCGCCCCTGCCACCCACTGGCACTGCCGTTGCCACCACCGCCATGGCCACCACCAACGGGGGCCACAGCTGGCGGGCAGGCAGGCAGGCAGTCGATGATAGGCGGCCGGGTGGGTGTTGCGGGTGTGTTGGGTGGGAGTTTCTCGTTTTTGGGCAAGTGGGTGGCTGGCAGCTGCATGCGGATGGCGGTCATGCGGTTTGATTTGCCTTTGCCTCTGTGGCCGCCGCGGCGACGGTGGCGATGGCGATGGCGGTGATGGTGACGGATGACGGGGCCGCTGTCCGTCAGATTGGCGTTAAGGGTTGCTGCCGAGGCCAAGGAATTCCTTGGTTCTCATATTGGTTATGTGGGTGTGCTAGCCCAATGAAAATGTGATTTGTCCAAATCAAGAAAAGTTCTCCGTCCCAATTCCCACTTCGCATTCACACTCAAATCGACAAATTTTTTGAAAAAATGCTGCTGGTAGGCGGGGGATTCCTTGATTCATCGCGAAAATAAAGGGAATCAAAATTTCAAAACAACTTCTTCAATATTAGACCAGAAAATCGTTATGTTCGCCTTGGTCTTTAGTTCCTTGTTAAACAATCAGTTTGTGAATATCCTGTGGAGAAAGTAAAGTATTGAGGGTATCAGAAAATCTTGCTCCAAAGTAAACTCTACGTATTAACGGATTCTTAAAGTCCTCAAAAGCCAAGAGCAAATTTGCCCTAAAAAGTAGGCAACGGGTATCGGCTTTGAAAAACTTAAATTTTAAGCAATTTAAGGCTGATTTTGGGACCCGTATTTTCCTTCCCCCTTGAAAAAAAAAAAAATAAAATCAAGTTGTTGATGCTGCTTCTTTACCATTTACATTCCCCTTAGGTTAATATAAGCTAAGTATTTATGTTTTTACTTTAGATTTTACGAGTTGGCCAACACCTTCTTAATGGGCTTGATGGTCCCTTAAAACCGAATCGATCTATATGTAGGTCGACATTATTGTCTTCGTTAATAAAGTCGGAAATGTAGCCGAGGCGGTCCGTAGAAAAATAGTTTTAATCAACAGTCCATTGAGCTGTTTAGGTTGAGATAAGTCCCGCACAATTGGCCAGGAAGGAATTCAAGGCCATCTCACTTCTCATGGCGCTTGCGGGTGAGCCATTTTGGTCTTCCACGGGGCAGGTAGTGCGACTTATTCTTCTCTTATCCGACGGCTGATGGGCACTGGGAAATGGGAAATCTGTTGACCGTTGGCTAAGGGAAGTGGATTATTGGTCGCAGTGGTGCAATTCACCGATTTACCTAGCGGATTACGTCACAGTGTCAAATGGCTGAGCGGCATCCGCTCACAATGAGCGTTGCCTACTGCCGGGCACACACAATGTGGCAGCTATAAGTGCAAATCACGGCCCGAAATAGACGGTCTGGGAGCTGAAAAAAGTAGATGACGGAAATTTAATTTACTTCGTTGAAAGTTGAACTGATGCCGGCGGCTCAAGGCGCTAACATTTTTTACTGGGCCCGTGTTTCGGGTCCGTGTAATTGCCAGGATATGGCTTAAGCTAATGCGGCGGCTGCATGGGGCGACGCGACGGCCACAGACATCAAGACCTATAATTCAATTTTTGTAAGGCGGCGTTGATGACGGTTCCCTTCCTTGGTCCTGTTTGTCTTTCGTGTCATATTTTTTTTGGCATTTGCACGGAATCGGGTCACGATATTTTGCGAAGCGGAGTAGGGGGAATTGTTGAATTGTCGGTCCGTCCCTTGGTCCACATTCTCGAGTCCTTGTGTTGGTTCGTTTGCCTTTTGATTGGCTGCCTTTGAAGGCCCAAATCGGAAGCCGGAAGGACTATGCCCATGAAATCACATCCCACTTGGGAAAAGTTGTGGCTAACCCCCAAAACACCGCGAAGACGTTGGAACTTTTGTGGCACAAGCCAAACTTATCACTGGTAAATTGTTTGCTGTTTTCCCGGCCCTTTCAAGGGCACAACTGAATTTGGGCTCAACCGATATTCAAAAGATCCAATTAGCCTTATTGTCAGAGTCCCTGTCCTTGCCCTTCGCTTAAGAGCTTTCAACACAAAAGCCCGTGGAATTAAATATTGTTAGTTATGTTTCCTATTCTCCAGGAACTGGCAAGCTCTTCAACTGCCAAGCATTTCGCACGACATGAAATCCTGAAGAAGTACTCGCACGCAAAATGCCTTCGACATTTCAACTCCCTGTTGATTTATAGACGTTGGGCTTAAAATCTAAACATTTATTCCCTTCCCTCTTTATTAAAGCCAAATATATTCGACGCGGCACGATGAAGACCTTTAATCTTCAAATCTGATCATTAATATTCCCGACTTCTTCGATCCCCACGGATGCCATACAAAGCTCTGCTCCGAGTCTCTGAAATTAGTATTTTATAAGGGTGAATGAAATCACATTCCTCTTTCTTCACAGCCTTCATATAAAAGCCATTATCTTTGTGTTTTGAATCCTCTCCTCAGAAAACCAAGAGATATAAATGTGGAACTTTCTATCAAACCGAGTGACTTTGTCTTAAGCTTCCTCGGTGAATTTCTGTCCTTTTTTAATAACTCGGATCAGGGATGCTGCGAAGGAAATTAAATTTGTGAATGCGGTTCGGAGAAGATTTTTTGGGAAGCACTGCGATTTGGGCCGCGTGCCCTGATTATAGTTTTAAACGCCGTCCACATCCAGATTGAGATGAGTTGGCATCATTTATCAAATTCAAATTAACAGCGATGAACCGAAGCGACCGCTTTGCTTTGGCCTGCAGCTCGCATTCTGTCATTGAGTCAGTCAGTTTGACGGGGGGACGGTGGGCCGGACGGGCAGGCAGTCCGCCAAGGCAGACGTCGTTAACGTTTTTTGGAACAATGAGGCCTGACAAGTGAACGGCAGCAACACCAACACCAACAGCAACAACAACCGCGGCAGCAGCAGCTACAATGGAAATGGCAACCCCTTTTTTCGATCCATTGAGTGACATATGCGTTTTGAATTATATTTACGACAAGGCAACAGGAGGGGGCAGAGCGGCTGGGCGGGAGGGTCGACGGCGGTGGCATTTGAGGCAGGGTCGTTTTTAATGAGTGCAACGTGTTTTTGTTCACAATCCGAGTGTAGTTTAAAATTGGAGAGCACAGAGGACGTAAGCACAACGAACAGCCGCTGGCCTCGATTTACTTATAAGCAGACGCCCACCCACCCAACTACGCAGTCATCCTGAATCATTCAACCACCTAGCCGGACGGATGGCCCGACAATCGCGAGTGCTTGCATTGTTGTTGTTGATTTTTAATATTTGCGGTTGCAGAGGTCCTGCGTTTTTTGTTCAAGGATCAACCATCAACTTGAGTTCAATTAAAGTCGACATCAAACAATGGGCGGGCGGGGTCCTAACAACGAGACCACCATCCAAAATTGGCATAACACACACACATGCGCACTCACGCCCGACAATTGAACAATTGAAAAGTCCTTTCCATTTTTTTTGTTTTTTTTTGGGTGGGGGCATCCCGTGGTTTTTGTGGGTGGTTGTTTGTTGCCCCGGTCCTGGTTTTTGGCTCTTAGATTTGGTTTGATTTGACGGGTTGCGTGCCTTGGCTTAAAATTCCCGAAATGAAAGAACACACGTGTCCATCAATGTGACCACCAAAAACAAGTTCACCCTGCCGCTGCAGCCGTTCGCACGCCGCGCCAACGCAGTCAATTGAAATAGGAATAAATAGGAATGTCCTTGCTGCGCTTCTGTCGCCCTTGTTAAGTTCAAAACCGTGTCTCACTTACACAAATCCTTTGTGTTGTAGGGCACAAAATGCGTCGCCACTCCACAGCGGTTAATCAGCGGCTCACAAGACGCCGCCTCCCTTTGCTGACTCTCACACGCCAAATTCGTGACGACTGGGAACCGCAAAAAAAGAACAGGTGGCCGAGAAACCCAGTTAATCTTTGAGTACCCAAAACGATGGACCAACCTGTCACCGATCGTGGACTACATGTCCACCAAGTGGGACGAGCCATGAGGACAGCTAAGACTTACCGAGAACCAGAAGAGAGGGCAGCTGGCCCGGCCGCTCTACGATTCAGATTGCTCTCGGGTTGCCTCGCCAACGAATCGGTTGGGGCCTGCGAGTCCTGTCCAGCAGTGTGGGGAGCGCCCAATCAAGCGGTTGAAAGGGCAAAGGGCTGTAAAGCAACCCCCAAAGAGCGAAACCGCGAGTTCGAGAAGCTATGTGAGGTATGCCATTTAAGCCAATTAATGTACGCAGTTATTAGTTTCGCCCTCGCCGACTGCTCCGGCATTCCCCGCCAGCTGTGGTCCAGTTTGCCCGACTCTCTTGTGCCAGGCAAATTAAAAAATCCAACAAACTGGAAGCGGACTAGGCCGCGCCGGAGTGAGCGGGTGGCGCAGTCACTGCTTACGGACGGACGGAGTTGCCTTCATTATTGAAATAAAGCACGATTGGGATGTTGGGTGCTTTGGCCAACCCAACACAGGCACACACAGTGGGTGAGTCGTTTGGTTGGCTGGTCTGTGGGTCGGTCGGTTGGTGGCTGCGTTTGTGGCCACTGCGCCCGCCACCACCACCGATGCTAAGCTCGACCAAAAAACCAAAACCTAAAATCAAAAGCAAAAAAAGGAGGAAATGATGAAAAGGTGCAGGGGAGCGGGCAGGCACAGCCGTTCGATTTCTCAGGATGATGCTCTTGTGGGCCCACACAAGAGGACATCGAGTGCAATTAATGTTAATGCTGAGATATTTATGATGCAACCCCCGGAGGCGTATGCCACCGGGCAACCCCCTTGATGTGGCTGTGTATTTGCGTATGAGCTTGCGCGGCAGGCAAAATTTAAATAATGGCAAATTCTCGAACCCTTGACACTTGCCCGGGACAAGCGGGCGTATGGACCGACAGACGGACAGACGGATTGACGGACAGCTGAAGTCCTCGGCTTAAGCGGCAGGGCGAGCCACCGGAGTTGGAACAGCCACAAAACAACAGTTAAATTTCTGTCAAATAGTTTCGAGCTACAGAGCGGCCGAGAACAGGACACCCCGGCGGGCTCAAGGATTTGTCAAATCAAAAACTTATGTTACAGCCGGATTGAAATTATACATGTCACTGCCCGCTCACGGTTGGGTTGAGGCGGCCCAGCTGAGCGGTTGAGTGGTTGCCGTTGTCAGCGGTGAAGCGCGCCCCTAGAAGGGCTCAAACATCTAATAAGTTCGACTACCCTGGCTACCCTGGCTGCTGCTGTTGCTGTTGTTGTTTGGCTGATTTAACGCATCAGCGCGCAAAATAAAACTTTCAAATGAACAGTTAAATGCGCGCTAATAGGGGTTCAGATTTCAGCATCTTTAGCCCAGGACATTGAACAGGGACAAGGCCGTGCCGTGGCCGCTTCTGTGGGCTCTTTTCACCACCGCCGACGCCCAGCCCGTCCGTCTATCACCCTTTTCGGGCCGAATTTTTGAAACCCACACCGAGGGAGAAGGGCAAACGGTAGCGGTGATTCGAGCTCACTCTTTTTCAACGGAACGGATCCTTTTGGTATGGCTTTGTGTGTGTGTATGAATGTCGCGTCATTTTCGCCTCGGATTGATTGCGACATTAAGTAGGATTTATTTATTTATTTATTTGCAATTTTTTATTTTAAACCAGATGCAAATTATTCTTGGTTACCGCCGTCCATTCCCACTGTCCCCGTCGAACCACTGAGCCGTGCGCCCGGGTGTGCGTGTGTGTCGAAATCGTCCGGTTTATAAAACTTATTTGCTTTTTATTTTAGCTGCGAATTAATTTGTGCTTTTTTGTGCTCACTTTAAGAAATAACGCAAATAGCCGAAGGCTTTGAATGCGATGGCTTTTTTAATTCCGTCGGTTGATTTATCAGCCGGCAGGACATCGGTTTAATTTTATTTGTCAGGAGCAGAATGTCAAGCAATTCCAATTCGTTAGACCGCAACAAAATCTTAAGGAAAGTCGGCTTTTGTCAATCAATCAAATGCCAAGGAATCTAATTGCAAGTTTAATTCAACCACTGAAAGCGAACCAAAGTTGAGAAAATTTATTTCTCTGGGGCTTAAAATCCTTCGGTTAGTTTTATGAAATATTCCATTTTATTTTCAAAATTCACGATGAAACTTTTCTAGCTTAGTCTGTTGAAAGGCGAAGTAAAACACGTGAGGATTCTATTTACAGTCGCTAAATACAAATAAGAAATGCATAAACTGCTTACATTTTCTGCGCTACAATGTAAAACTTGATTGATCCAACAACCCCTGCATATCACCTAAAACTGATTTATTGTTTTGAATATCACTTTCGCCCCGTTGGATAACGGTACCAAGTAAAGCCAGGTGCAGTCCCAAAATATGCCGACTAGTGTAGCTGTGCGTACGAACTTCATATAACTCAGACCGGAGACAACTGATAGGAAGCGTTTCACAAGCCATCAGTTCATTTGTAGAGTAACGAAACAAATAATTGTATATACCGTTTAGGTTTGATAATTTGAATTTATAAGCTTATATTTCAGCTTGGCTCTTTAGAGATCACGGACCCAGGAGCACCTGCATATGGAAGACAAGAAGTCCTCCCTCTCCTTTCAAAGGTCACACCTTCCTCGTGGATGCTGGCGGAGCGAAGTCGAACAATTTCTGCTGCTCCAGGGTCAACATTGTCCAAACTTCCTCTTTTACAGTAGGCCGGCCATTTTTTTGCTGTGCATGAGTTCTGGTAGCCACCTAAGCTGATGATACTGCATTTCAATGAAAAAGCCCGTACAATAACACGGCTACAAAACGGCTGGGGCAGTACAATGCGAAGTTCCAGAACGGTTACCTGGATTGCTGTCCATTAGCAGCGGTAAATGCGCCAGGGTCACATTTGAAAATCGATGGAGCGATTGCCAAGACATCAAAAAAAATTTCGGGAGTTCCGAAAAAAGGCTGTGATCTGTGCTGAAGTTGCACCTCAACGCACTTGCGAGGCGCCTCCTAGAAACTCAAGGACAAAGGAGGGGACTTCATCGGTACCTCCCCAGTAGACTTCTTTACTCCTTATTACCCATTTCATTTCATTTTTGTGTTTCCGAACATTTACGACAAATTTGGATTAAGTTGGCTAAGTTAAGTTACCAACACCAAAGTCAACGCTGCTTTGAATTTATAAGGGGTGCGCCTTAGGTCTCTTAAATGCCCGAGTATAACTTCGCCATGCTTTTAATTTTGTCCCCACCACAGCATTTTAAGGACCCGCCTACAAAATGGAGATCGAGTTCAGTTTGGTTCTGCTGGATGAGTCTGAATTGCTTTTTTCAGCGCTATTACAATTTTAAGCATTTCTACCCCAGATGAATTTCATCGTTTCTGAGCTATTAAAAGGTAAATAAAATGGTGATGGGTGATAGAATGGGGTCGATAGGTCATCCGACTGAATTTGTTGACCGCTTTGAAATCAGGTCAATATTTTGAAATAAGTCTTTATCCATTTTAAAACAGATAACCTTGAAAAATGATTGAGCTCCTCTGTACCTTTCGGACATTAACAATTTTTGTGAAATTTCAATTCATAATCACATATGGAGCTTTAAAATGTCCTTTTATCCTAAAGAGCAATTTAAATAAATCTTAAAAGGAGCACAGTCGTGAGCCAAAAGTCCGAGACTGTTGGCCTTAGAATCTTAGAAGAGTTCCCAAATGGATTAGTGCTTAAAAATCTATGGCCGCAGTTTGGGCGAACTCCGATTCTTACTTACCCGTAGTACCGGTAAGAGGGAAGAGATTACGGGCTTTCGGTTCCGCTATTCCGAAAAGCTGACCAATATCCAATGCCGGCTTGAAATGGATATATAATATATTTAGACGGAACATTTAATTTCTATACGATACCCAATCATTTTAAGATTAATGCGAAAGTAGCGGTCTAAAATTACATCGTTTTTTGCATAACAACAACCACTTCCTGTGATTCCAAATAACTTTGTCATGTTTGCTGAAGACTTCAATAGGTTTCAATAAGTTTGTCGCCGATAAGTGCTTTCTGGGGCTATTAAAATCTTTTAATTTCCTTACACATAAACAGGAGCGATTATGAAGTTTTCACAAATAGGATTGTACCACAAGATTACCAATTTTTGATCATATTTACGAACTTTGTAGTTTACTAAATTCTAAACAAAAACATTAATTTATATGTTGAAGGTAACTTGAAATTAGGTATAAATGATGACATAAATGAAAACGAAATGAATCCCCCATATCAAAATATTGATCAGTGCATGACCGACTAACAGGATAAAGGTGTCAGGTCCTAAAAAGTCAAAATTTCACCTTAGAGCGTAACAGTCGAATAGCTAAAAGCAAGTCGGTAGCCTGGGAAGAAACTCTCCAGAAACCTTGATATGAGACTTAAGCGAACCTTCGGGGTGGTTGCCTTTAGATTTATTGCAGAGCAGAACAAACTCAAAGCCAAGGCTGGCTTGAAGAATAATCTTTGATTATGACAGCAACCACTCCGTGCGTATTACAAACCGACAGTTCCATTGAGGATATTTGAAGCACATTAGATCTAGAGAAACTGCAGCGATAAAATGGTTAGAAGGCGGGTTCAAGAGGCGAAAATGTGCCTCAATTAAGTGGTAGGCTTTGTGAGATTTGTTGCATTTAGAAATGTTGTGAGGTTAAGTCAAAAATTTAAATTAAAAAAAAAAAAAAACAAAAAATTTTGTTGGTTCCCATTTCCGCGGCAAGCACGATGTATCATCATTATAGGCACCACCACACTCTTCACCGTGCCACGGCCATGACCAAAATTGTTACCCACCACCACCCGAAGATCGAGACGGAGATGGCGACCACCAAACAAGACAAGGCCGCCAAGGTCGAGAGCAAGCCGACAAAGGATGATGGGATCCTAGAACTCTTCATTGCCAAGAAGTGAGAAAAGCTCTAAGCCAGGATGACGTCATCGATGGTCCTTGGCATCCTAGGAGTTCCTGTAACGGTGGACAGAGGCTGACTCAGTGATAGAGAATGATGGCGCTTAAGGAATAAATTCAATGTAACAAATTAAATAGCCCGATATTTTAAAATGCAATCCCTTCGTTTTCGATTCGTTGGAGTGCGATTGTGTGTTTTTTCGCAGCGGTGATTCAATTATTAGGGTGCTCAATTTAAAATTATTGAGTCACCAAGAGTCGCATATTCGAATGCACTGATGGCAGCTGCTGCCGCTTATTGTTGTCAAAATTGCCGATGTTGTTGCCGCTGTTGTCCGGCAAATCCAGCAACAGCCAAACTGCATAATCAATACCAGAAATACCCACGTTTCCCCACCGTCCTCCGAAATTTCACATACTCTTCCTTCACTTGCAGTTTTCCCTTGCCAAAGGGAGATTCTTCTTAGATCCTACCGCTCCGTGGCGATGAGGAGGTTCTGAAAGAAGCACAATCGGCTGACGGCGGCCAAGCCGCCTGCGTCCCCAAGCGACTCGCCAAAAGAAGAGTATCCTGTTTGGGAGTTGATAGGAATTGGCATGGCTCTGTTTTGCTTGTTGTTTGGTGCATTTAGAAAAGTAAATAAAACCTCCTGAAAAAACAACACAAACGCCAGCAACGAAATCACAAAAAGGTAAACCCAGCGAACCGCCGGCGCTAAAAGCTCACAGAACAACATGCGTTCGTGTGTCACGTGACGCATGCAATTTGCATCCGTTTCCGGTTAAGCACACTAACCAACACACACTCACACACAATCGCGCACGCGGGGAGGCTCTTCGTGACGGGGGCTAAAAATCATTTTAAAACCATAAAAATAAACTCGCGTGTCTGCGTCTGCTCAAATAAATAAAAATAATAAAAATCGAATAGCAAAACTCATACAATCGCTGGCTGTGGTTGCTGCTGTGTATGGGTGTGTGTGAGGGCGGCGGGTCACTGCCTCCGTGTTTTCTGTTTGTTTTCATTTTTATTTAAGCTTCACACATTTTTGTTTTTTAAATCCTTTCCACTTTGTCGACAACCCGCTGCCCTCCCTGCGCTCGCCCACTGCATTTTCCACGTGCACGTGCGGGTTGCCGAGGGGTTGGGGGCTGTTTGTGGGGTTGGGGGCGCTTAGATGCAAAAATGCAATTTAGAATATTTGCAATTCCCTTTTGGCAAATCTGCCGCCACACGTCATGATTTTTCAGTTTGCATTTACTTATAGAAAATCTCCTCTATTATTTGCCTCTCTGGTTCTGTTTTTTTCCTTTTCGCCCATTGTTTTCTGCCAGTTTAGAGAGATCCCTTAAACGCCAGGAAGTGGAGCTGCACACATGGTCGTATAGCATATGCACGAGTATGTGTATGCGAATTGTAAATGCAAATCCTAATTCATTTTCAATGAGTTTCCAAAAACTCAACAGATTTGTAAAATATTCCCCGACGGCAATTCACAATTCGATACACGAACAGGAACAACAAGCATCCATAAACAAATTTACAAATACTCCTAGATAAAGGGGATTGATCCTACACGAGCAGGACTAAAGCGATTCTTGCTGCTTCAAGTTGTAGAATTTTTTCAAGCAACAATGATCTTGTTGTCAGGATGATGAGTAAATAAGATGAGTAACCAAAAGATAAGTAGTGCGTTTTGTTGAATTCGAGACTAAAAGGTTTGGTGCTCCAAGCCCAAACCTAGCAAAGATAATTGTCCAGGATGGCTTCCGAGGAGATTCAATGTCACCCATCATCGGGGTGGTCTGTGGACCTGCTGAGGAAAGAGAGCTTCCAAGGCGCCCGACTTCTTGAGATCTTTGGTCGGGACGAAGTCCTGCCAGTCTTCACTTTGAATTCTGGAAAGACTATGGCACGGTTGAGTATAGTTTAGCCCACATTAAAGTACGCAGGCTAGTTAACCACATTCTAATGGTTCTTCAATCAAAGAAGCACTGCAACCGACGTGTTTATTCCATTCGAACGCGGATGGGGTGAAGGTTTTTTTGTACAAATAAAATCTCATTTTCACTTTATAAAAATTGGAGAGCCACAGGGAAGTGCGCTGGGAGAAAAGTTTTCCAAGTATTCCTTAATTCCAGCCCCTCCCACAAGACTCCCAAGCCTTCGCTAACCAGACAAGACTTCTGGCTCCTTCTCCCGAATTACAGGTTCACTCGAAGTGTAGCCAACTTCGTACCTCTGGTCAGTAAGTTAGCTAATTGACAGGTTACAATTTTATTAGCTTTATTAAGTAATGGATTTCACACCTAATAGTGTGGTTGCATTACGTTTGGCTAGAAAATCACAGCCAGCGATTATTCATAAGCTCTAAAGTGCATAAAGGTCACAATATAGCTCTTGTCAGCGAGTGGGCCGAAATACATTCGGGCAGCTACATAAGCTAGAGAAAAACTGAATGGTTTTTGATGTTTGTATTATTTCTACATATACTCGCATTTCTCTTTCGAATATAGTTAAAGTAATTTTCTAAAGTGAACTTGTGACCTTTTGAATTGGTTACACTGCCAGTGCCGCACCCTGTGTACCCAAATGCTCCAGAGTAGGACGCTCAAGCTGTTACTGTATGCTAATGGTACTTGTACACCAGAACTTGAAGGAGGGCCCCGTAAAGGACCAAATCGGCGCAGTCGGTCAGATGCAATCATCACCCCCGCAAATAGGCTGGCGGCTCGGTTCCTTTCAGCCACAGCTTATCAAAAAAATCGTTGAAGCGGACTCACAGCGACACCACACATGAGGTGAAGGGGCGGATTTCGCAGGCCCCAAGCAGTCCCAACTATCCAGGATGCAGGGTATGGCAGGGTCCATCGGACTTTTGTTTAATTTGAAACTATTGTTTTTGGCAGGAGGGGTGAAGTGATTCATTCCTAGCATTTGGAGTTCAGTTTGTGTCTTTGAAGCTCGGTATTTAAATTTTTCTGGCATTTTGCGCTGCCCGCTCCCTTTCTGATACTGATTGTAGGGACCCTGCCCACCCCTTGTTATCCTTTTTGTCTGCCGCATCGTTTGTCGGCCGCGGCAATCCTTTACCATTTGTGCTGTGCATCTCGAGCCATTGTGCTGTCTACTTTGCGAATTCAATGATTTCATTATACCGCTTAATTTTTCATTACAACATCAACACCCTGTAGGACAACTTGTGAACATGACAATGCAATTGACGATGGCTCGGCCCGCCCGTCCAAGGGTTGAATGCGGCGGAAGGGTGGTGGCCACGGCTACAGCAGCAGCCATAACCTCTGCTTATTACTTTAGACAATTTATTCTTGTTGCTGTTTTATTTCATAGCAACCCAAAGGGTTCGAGGAACCCTGCAGCAGCCTTGTGTGCCGAAGTTAATATCTGTCACCCGAAAGCGCGAGCTATTGAATGAAACTCCCGGAAAAATTCGAAAATGGTTAAAAAAGAAATCACCGCAAAAGGGTGTGACGGAGTATTTGTAGCGGGCATAAATCATGCGACATATTGCATAATCATCCAAAGTTACGCGGACGCGGATGCCCTGCTCGACGACGGGCCATGTGGTGGCTGACATGCCAGCCCTGTGATTTGTAGCCCCGTCTGCTAATGGAGCTTTAAACTGGTCGGTGGGTGGGCAAATGACAATATAATTTCACCAAATATTCCCAAGGTCGTTCTGTTCGGGGCAAACAATTAAAACATAGGTAGATGCCGGACCCTTACTCGCACCCACACCCGCACCCGTTCCCGTTGGCTTTCTTCCGTTCAATTTGCATAATGCGCCCGGCCGCCTAAAGGATTTTCTGCGAACACAACCACAGTCTTTTGTCCGGGAATTGGTAACATTGCGTTGTCCGTTGGCGGGTCGGTCGGTTTATTGGCCCGGTTGTCCGCGCGCAGCCCGCGGCCGTTTTATGATGCAATTGCAATTCCCTAACCGAAATGAGAGCATTTCACCCGCTGAGAGCCCGTTCGTTGCCGGGCTTACCCCGGAATATCGAAGGCATTGCAGAGCCCGCAACCCGCGCGTTATATAAAATTGCGTGTGTTTGTTGTCCGCCTTTCAGGTCGAGGATACCCGGGCCGGCCCGTCGCTTGGGACGTTGAGCGGGTTTTGTGTACACTCACTCCCGATTGCGACAGTTTTCGCCGGAAAGGGCTTGCGTCCTAGCCTTTCTTTTTCGCTTCACTCTCAATGGCCTTCATTGTTTGGGCATTTTTGGTGCCGTCCTGTAGTGTCCTTTTACGCGAGCTGGTTGAGTTCGGCGGTGGGATGCGTCCTTTGGTTGGCCGCTTCCTCCTTTCAAAATGCAAATATTGACAGCGGCTACGGTCCCGTGACCTTCGCCATCGTCATTGTCGTAATATTGCCGAGATTTTGGTGTTTGGTGGTCGTCCCTTCTAAAAATCCCTTTCCTGGTTTTCGCACACTAAAATGTCACTTGCCGTGCACTCGCATTTATGGCCGCCCATAAAACTGTTGCGGCTAGCGTGAAATTTGTGGCCGACGGCCTTGCACGGCTCTTTTAGGTGGGGTTAGCCTCTCAATTCATCTGGTGAACGAGTGCCTTCCAGAGAATTTCCCAACCACCTCCAACCAATCCCCCAGATGCGCCACATTTGACGGACTTATCCACGGAGGGGACTGCCAGACTGCCAGTCAGCCTTTCCCGGATCCCAATTCTACCTTATCGTTATTTTATCGAATTCATTTTTTTGTTGTTTCGTTTTGCTGTGATCCTGGATTTTTGGCGAAGATTAACTCTCGCCAAGTCCAGCTACTTGACGATCAGAACAGCTCACCCCACCTTTCTCTCTTTTGACAGTTATGTCAACGATTGCAGCTGATTTGTGAGCCTTGAGAAGGAGGTTTTTTAAAAAACTTTTTTTGCCAAGCTTATAAGATTTTGCATTCTGTAAAACACTTGGGGTCTACCACCGTTGGCTGTTCCCTTTTCATGGCGAGGCCTTTTGCAGCTACCCCAATCTCGGATTGGAAGATCAGCCCCAAGAAGTTCCATTATCCACCCTTTTCCACTGCGTTGGAGGGATCAGATCGGTGGTTCTGCGCATTGAATGAGCCAGAGGTTCAGCAATGGCGGTCGCATGCGCAATGCCACTTTAATAATGGACGCCTGACTAATACAGTTGCAGTAGCAGTGGTAGTCGCATCTGGTCAAGGGCGGGAAGGACTGTTCCCCTGCCCAGTCCTGTTCCTGCTGGCCGAGTCTATTTCACTCCACCAATTGGGTTAGACGGATTCGCGGAATATATGTGGGTTTCTGGCTTGCCGAATTTTTCCATTTGTGGCCATTGTAAGCTGCCCCCGGGCAATCGCAGGTCGGCCGCCTGCTTGGGTGTGTGCGCGTGTGTGCGAGCGGTTGGTTGGGCATTTATGTGTGTATATTTGAAGTAGTTGGTCCCGTGGCACTCTTCTGGCGTTGAACTAGCCGGCGGACCCAGGGGCATCCCGCCCTTGGGAAACGCAGAGGCAATCGCCTTAAAAAGTCCATTTGAAATTTGCAAAAGCGCCTGCCACGGTCTCGGGGTGGTTTTTCATTATCATTTCGTAGATGTTCCTGGTCCCTGCCCCGGCCCATAAATTATTTATTGTTACTGATTTTCCCAAAAAGATAAAACAGTCCGCGGCCATAACATCAGTGCGCCCGCCATTGATGTGCCGTCGACGCTTGCGAGGCTGGCGAGGCTCGCCGTTGTCGGAAGGACCCACCCAGGCACTTAAAAGCCGTCCAAATCATGGGCAGTCTCTCTGTCTCCCTTCCCTCTTTTGTGCCAATTGCAGCGTGTGCGTGTCTGCGTGTTTATGTGTGTTTGTCCGGATATAAATAAATATTTATAAGAGAATCCGACCTTGCCGCCTTTCGGGCTTGTGGATCCGCATTATGCAACCCGCACTTAGCGGGTCATAATTTCCAAAATGCGAGTGAAAGTGCCCGCGGTATTTTCGTCTTGTGGGCTGAGATTTTGATTGTGAATTTGCAACTTTCAGTGTGAGTAGGGAAATTAATTGAATTGAAATCTCTCACAACAAAAACAAACGATTCCTTCATTCATCTCTTTTAAGTTACGAGATATGTTAAACGGTGAAAGGTCCTTTGACACCAGTTAGCCTAGTTTATGACTATCGATATAAAGGCTCTTGATCCAGAGTTCACGGACTCCTCAAAGCAAAGAATGTTTTTGATCAAGAAAGCAAATCGCAGGGCAAGCTGGGAAGCTACAGAAAAAATATAACTAAGTCTGATCAGCAGCGAATTTCAGTTTGGCTGTATAAAACCCCCACGATTAGACTTACTATATATGCTATCTTTTCTGATGGTAGGATCGGTTTGCCTTGATGGGAAAGCTTTTTTCAAGGGTGGGGAGGAATCTGGTCCTGCATTTTAAGTCCTCCAAGTCTCTCAAATTCTGTATCGCCTGTCTGCCTGATAGATAGAGCTCTCTTACATTAACGTGCTTCTGATTTAAACGATAAGTGGGTACTATATTCAGGAAATCCGAAAGTGATCCTTACTTCGGCTCATCGAGTGGCTCGGCGCTTAAGTTGTATGGGTCAACAGCTGACCTCTTCTCATGTGACTTGGAATGTGGCTTAAAAAAAAAAAGTTAAGTTAAGTTTTTCCTAATGGACTTTAGCCAACCTCGAAAATAACTAAAACTTATTCTGTTAATGGGGATGTGGAGTGGGCTCTCCGTAGACCGACTTTAATCAGATGACCCATTGAGGTGCCTTGATCAAGAGAGAGACTGAGAGATTTACTGGTATTTTGGTTCTTTGAATTTGTAATTCTCTTTTGTGATAGTTAAGAGCTTTGATTTTATGGCAGCCACGGTTCTCATTCGAAATTTTTCACCCACTTTTGCCCGTATCCCTGTGCACATTGTGAATCCAACGAACACTGGGTTAGTCAATGCCTGGGAAATGGAATGCATAATATAAGTTTATGGCTGCCAGCATAAATGGCCCTTCATTGTGAGAATTGGTTTGTGTGTGTTGTTGTTGTTTTTACAACGGCCACCGCCACTGCCATCGCCGCCACAGCTACCGCTACCGCTACTAACAATCCACCAATTCCGCCCACGTGTACTTATAAATTTATCGCTTTGGGGAAACGACTGCCAATTTCCCAATCATCAATCCTAGGGAAAAATCTAGCACATACAATGCAGCAAACAAAGTGAATTGCAAAAAGCGAAACGAATCGAAGCAGAATGAAAGAAATAACGACAGCTGGAGGTAAAGTGGTTGGCTGACTGGTTGTTTGACGGTGGCCAAAAGATGGAAAAGAAGGGGCTGGGAAGGGGGATGGAGATTCCGCTAAAACAAAAAAGGAGAAAAAGGCATAAAGAAAAAACAAAAAGCAGCGAAATTTTCTGACAATTTTCTGACAGCGAACATGCCAACACTCAAAAAATCATAGCATACTTTTTAGGGCCGCCTCGTGTTGCGGTGCGGCATGTTAAATACGATACACAGTCCTGCGCACGGGACGGCGGGGGTGCGGACACATGTCTCGATGGAAGCCAAAGTTTCAAGGATATTTGTAACCAAAACAACAGCAACAGCAACATCAACGACACGGCAACACAAAAACAACAAGAACTGCAGTCACACTCGTTTTACTTTGGCAGCAGCAGGGGGAATTAGCCAAAAAGGTGAAATAAAAATGGTAAACAGACCAAAAAAAAGGGCTGACAAAAGGGCCATCTATGCGACCGCCCCCACCCACACCCTCGCACCGTCAGCCAGACAACCGCCCGACTCGAAGGCTACAGGGCTTACCCTGCTACTGGTTGCCGACGGCTGACTGTTGACTGCCGCCTGGGCAGTTAACTTGGTCCTTTCTGGGCTTCATATTTCAAACGCTGACCGCCTGCCGTTGCGCGCGACCCAGACCCGCAGGACACTTATTGTTATTAGCATCGCTGACCATCACAGTCGCTGGGCGTGGGCGGATGGTCTGTCGGAGAGGTCTGATTTGGCCGGGGGGACGTGTTAACCTTTTGACGTGTGCACATTTCGAAAGCCAATTACATGCGCTTTTAAACGTGTAAAGTTTTGTAATATGATTTGTCGACCCTGGCCAAATCGAAGGGTCCGGTTGTCCGTCCCCCAACCGCTTGAGCTCACGACGGATCCTTGGTTGCCTGGCTACCCCTTTGCTCCATAAGGGCTGTACAGGGACAATTTTTGGCTGGCCGTTTCTTTCATATCTTCGAACACCTGAGGTTTTCATTTCAATTTCAGCACTTGGAATTTTTCTCGTTAAAGGATCATTAAAAGGAAAAAAATCTCTACAAGGTGGGTTCGTCAGGCTTTTTCTTTCCCTTATCCTTTGGAACCGTACAATACGTCACTGCCCGGACAGGGATGATATCAATAGCGGTCATCGATAGGATATGAACAAAAATTGAATTCGAGGTGAATCTAGTAGGCCGGGCAGTCGGACAAACTTCATTAGACTATCGTACGCTTTTCTAGACTTTCGGACAGTTCCTAAAAATTTCGATTTAAAACTCAATAAAAAAAAAGTTCTTGGATACTTTGAATTACGTGACTCGGGTAAGTGGTGATTCCGTTGAACGCTTTGCTTTGGTTAATTCGGCAATTTTCCCAAAAGATTCCAAAATTTTGTTGTGAAATTAGGGAAGGCAACATGGCCAATAATAATAACAATAATAACAACATCAACCGCCACCTCGGCGGCAACGGCAACATTATCAACGCCAACGACATTCGAATGGCCAGTCGCGCCATCCGCAGGGCCCATGGACTGGAGGCGCTTCGCTTGGCCGAGGCAAATGCAGGGGACCTCCTGCCGCCTCCTCGCTCATTCCGTGACGAGATCAGTGACTTTGGACAAATGGGTGACTCTAATCGCGGACGTCCTGGAGCTGTTCCGGCACCTGCCGCCCCTGTATTGGCCGTGCCCCACAACGGCGGTGGAGATGCTGAGATGGCAGCTTTCCAACGGCGCCGCTTTGGAAATGCCTTTATATTTCCTCCAGCACCCAGGCGCCCGGTAGGCCAAGTCGACGAGTTCATGCAGGCCAACAACCTGAGCATGGATCTGAGCATCAATCTGAATTTGGTGGCCGAAGGCATGGCTGCCGTGGGCCAGGCTGTGGCCCGTGCCATGCAGGACAACCTGAACGAGGCCCATTTGGTTAACTTGGGTCCGATGCTAATTGCCCTGGACCAACGCCGCGTGCGCAGCATGGAGCAGATGTTGTCTCTGTTTGATTTTATGCAGCGTCAACTCGCCAACATCGCAATGCATATCCACGGCCAGGAGATTCAAGTGTATAGACAAAGTCAGCACGAATCCAACGAGGACGAGGCACCGGGTGTTTGAGTCCCTGCATCCCCTCCAGTTCTCCGCTTCCTTCTAACTCCTCTGTTGCCCCTTTCGTTGCGTTATTTGGTCAGCCCTCTCTCTTCAAAATCGCAAGGAAATAAATACTCGTAAAAGCAACCAAACAAACCACGTCTTCTAGTCTCTAAGTCGGGCCGGGCAAGGCTTCTAAAATCAGGGTCCCAAATTAGTTGAATGGCCATTTAGAGGCGACGAGATCCGCCAGCCGGGCATTGACAATCCCGAGTTCATTGTTCCTGCCGCTGGCCGGTAATGTTATTTGTTCAAGTGGAATTGCAAATTGCTGCCACCACCAATGCCCCGGGGGCTCCTACGGCAGACGGGCAACTCACCTGACAGCCGCCATCACCACTGCTGTTGCGACGGGTAAAAGGGTTTAGGCCGAGGAGTTTGGGAGGTGGAGCAACCGAAAACGGAGACGGAGTTGACGTCCCCTTTCGTGCAAAAATTTCAAGAGTGGCAAGAAATGACATGCAAATTAGTTTTGTTCAAATGACTGACAAGCTGAAAAAATACCGACCCAATATTTCCAACGAAGCCACGAAAGCGCTTCGAAGGATACAAAAAAATACACGAAAGGCCAAAGGTTGCGGGCGGGCCAGAAAATTTCCATCACCCACGCTCGCACAATAACTGACGGCTCTCTGAAAGTGAACCAATTTTGGTTTCGTTGTCGGTGAATTTATGGTCGCCGCCTTCAACTCTTTCAGTGCCGATCTTGGCTCACACCCTGCCCAAGTGCATGCCCGAGCCAAGCCGAAAAGGGTTTCCCTGCCGCCGCCGGCTACCTGATCACCAAACGGCGGACGCACATCGGCTTCCTGCACTTGGTGTCCTGTTCGTATGCATACAATAAGTCCAATTAGTTTGGGATGCGCGAGGAAGGCTGAATCGGCCGGCCGGTTGTGGTGGACTTTGGATTTTTCCTTTGCTTGTTTGTTTGGCCGGCTTAGCGGCCGATTTCTTAATGAAACCCACACAAACACAGCCCACCACCCACCCACCGGCCTGGCAGGGACGCAGAGTCGCCCACCCTCGAGGACTTATCCCAACTTATTGAAATTGCGGATGAACCGAAGCGCCCCGCCCCGCCCGCGTTTTCCAGTCCAACCCAATCCGAGCGCGACTAACCCCTGGGGCAGGCAAATATTTGACAATTTAATTAGTCTAAAATTGGAATTATCGTCGGGTAAATATCTAGACTGGCTACGCCAAGACGCCCCGCACCATGTGTGTGTGTGTGAGCCCGCTAATCTGACGCATATTGCCGGTATTAGGCGAGCCGTGGGCGTGGGCAGGGTCGGGGATGCAGACGGCCAGGAATAGTGAAAAAAGTACGAACACACACACCACGGCGGCTTGTGGTCGCTACATTGGCGATGGCAAATCTTTTGATCCTTTGACGCTACAGGGCAGTATTCACATGGAGCGCCGGGTCGTCGGCTCAAGGGGACGGTGCGCGGGCCAGCAAGCAAATTATAATTAAAAAGCTAACTTTTTTGCCCTCATTTGAAACCCCGTGGCCGTGGCCAAATTTTAATTAGTTCAGTTGGCTCTGTTGAAGGCAGAGGTTAGCCACGCCAGCTCGCCTCTCCCTCGGCTCATTCGCCGGCCGAACTTATCGGTTTCATCCATCGCGTGTCCAACATCCGGCAAACAAAACACTAGAAACAAGAGAAATCGAATCCCGAGAGTTCGGCAAACGGTTGTGTCGACACAGCTTTTCTTCGCTCCTCATTAGCTAAAAAGCGCTTGCCCCAACCACACGTTCTTGTTTTTACCAGACGGAAATAAAGGACTTTCCATACGATCTTACATGGCTTTCGATGACCTTGCTTATGTCTTAGATACCAAAACATTCGAGATTTCTTAACAAAGGAGGTTGACGAATAATTTCGCATTAACTGTTTTGTCATATTATCGAATGAAGGATCTTGGCTATAACGCGATCTTAGGAAAAACTCGGGCTTTTATCAACACAAGAGGCTGACATTTCCCGAATTCTCCTCCTGCGTTTTATGTTTCAATACTTTGAGTTCAAATCAGAGCTCCCAAATAACTTTCGACCGTTCTCGTTGTCTGCAAATAAGTGTCTTTGCCTGACTTTTTACGAAAAGACTCATCGAGCAACCGATTTATGGGTTCTTAAAAACGAATTCTACGATTTTGAGCATTGAAATTAAAATAAATAGTCCACAGATTTCCTCTAAAAAAAAAAAATTTGGAGCTTCAACCAAACTACTGCGACCGTCATCAGATATTCCTTCAAGAAGAATCTATTTAAAAGAAAAGTTTTTTATATTCTAATTAAAAAGGACAAAGCTGAAGGGTAAGTCCCAAATGCATATTCGAATTATGGGTGCCAAAGGGGCGTAGCATCAAAAAACATTAACTTTATTTGCCTGAAGATACAAATAGCAAAAGCCCCAAAATTGGTACATAAAATCCCTGAGACTCTTTCCTGCATATGAACATACCGACTGGCAATCTAGATCGCTTACTATTCTCATGATTGTAACCAAATGGATGGTAACTTTGGAGGCTCTTCCCTGTTACATTTGCGTAGATCATTTTTACAGGTTTTTAGTAGAGGCTAATGTATCTAAGGGTTCGATGGTGTGGGAAAATCATAATGTAGCGGGACTTGATTGTTTCGATATTTATATGATTTTTCTGATGCAAAAATACGCACGATATTTCAACTGAATGTAATAGCCAGCACTGCAATCTACTTATTCTGAAAGTTTTTTCTCCCTTAAACACAAAAGTGAATTGAAAAAAAAAACCAATGGAAAAGATATGTTAGATATGTTGATTAGATAAGGATTGTGCTTAAAGTACCATTTACATAAATAAAGCTCTAATTGTGTTTATCGTACTTTAACGAAACTACGAATAAAATAAATGCAGAAAAAAAAACAATTTTATTTCGAACTTTGCAGAATATCAGTACTTGAACAAATTTCACTATTCTACAATGAGTAAGACACCGATTTCACTATCACTTTTTTTTTTATTTTTTTACTTTGTGTCTAGTGCGACGACTTGAAAAATAGTTTATATAATAATTATATACTACATTTAATAAAGTATTAAAAAAAACTATTTGGGCGAATTTGGTGAAAGTTGAAAAATATACTTTCGCACAGCCAAATTGTAAGATTCCCACACTGTGGGTTCGTTTAAATTTCCAAAAATTGAAAATATGCTTCCATCTTTAAATGCTCGTAAACGCTTTTTCAGGATAGGTAAGGGGAATAGAGCATAATATATGACTGTGCTTAAGTCTATTGCTTAATAAAATAACTAAGAATGTCTGAAACATAAATTAAAAACCAAGATCGCAAAAAATTTTAAGTACATAATTAACGTGTTGAGTTGAAATATATTTTGTAGCTTATTGAAAAAATCACCGCCTGTCCAGAAGTCGGCGGAGCTCTTCTAAATCTACAAGCAGAAAGACTTTACTTTAAATCTTGGCATAACGGCTTTATTAGACCCATTGACCAAACCCATTCTCGATTCTATTTTGTATGCTACACCTTAGAGGGTCTATGGAAATAATACGCTATTGAGAAGTGAATTCTGATATCTGCCAGATCGTAGTTCTATTCCAGAGTTTGAAATCTTTAGCCGTAAGATTGCTAAAACTCGATAAACAATAAGAAGATTCCGAGAGTGCGGGAGGGGAAGATTGTAGGATGTGGGCAGACTCTATTGATTGGCTGGGAAGTCTCATTGTGAGAAGGTCAGAAATTAACACGAAACAGACAAGCACACAACAAACAAATTTCAATTCGTTAACACCCCGGAGAGGCCCACACTCCCCGATCGGATCAATCGCTGTGTCGCATGGGCGTTGTGTTGCCCATGAAGCTGGGCAAAAAGAAAAAAAATAAGAATAAAATTGCAATGCGTCCCCAGTGAGAGTTTGCATGTTTCCTAAACAACAACTACAGCAATAGCAGAAACGCCGCCGACGGGCTGATGGAGCCGATGCCCGGGGGCGATGCAATTTGAGCGCTGCAATCTAAACCGTAATCCAATAAAATCGGCAGCTGGAATGCCGAAAAAACAAAGTCAACAGAGCCACAAAAAATATGAAGCCGGGACACATACACATACACACACACACCCCAGCCCCAACCAGCTATGCACAAAGAGTTGACAGTTTATTGTTCCAGGGGACGTTCCTCCTCCGCTGGCGCGCTTTCGAAAAAAAGGAACGCCGCAAACACGAAAGGCGAGGAGGCGTACTCCGGACTTCTGACCAGCAGCCGGAATGCAACGGGCCGACCACCCAGCCACCCAACCGCCGAAAAGCTCTACAATAGAGAAGCCTCTGCTGCCCGTGCCCTTTCGTGTCGCCGGCCGGAACCACCCTAATGAATAGATCGCAGCGACGTGAAAAGTCAATAAGGGCGGTCCGGCGGGTGAATAAGGCTCACACACGCACACCCGTACTCACGGGGCTGGGATGGTTGGGGGTTAAGGCCGCCACGGAATCTCGGCCTAAAGTGCTGAAAGCAAAAACGACCAAATTGCAGTGGCCCAGGGGCCCCTGCGATATTCGAGCAGGATCCACCAGAGGATGACGCTCCGGTCCAGAAGCGTTGCGAAATTGCTATTTGCACTCAATAACGCACACTCGCACCCGCATTCCGCCCCCTCACCCACACTAACTCGGCCGGCAGGGCGCGGTCTACAGCCACCATCCCTTCCCCATCCCATGTCCCATCCATCGTACGCAACCAGAACCCTTCTGGCCACAACCGCTGACCCAACTATATCGGATACCCGCAAAAAAATGTCTGTGTGCGTTTTGGTCGAGTGGCCGGCCGGTCAGTCCGTCCGCCCGTTCAGGAGCAACGGCAGCGGGGGCAGTGCCAACTGAACAATTGCAGCATGTTGCAAAGCTGCCGTTGCCTCTGCCTGTGCTGCTGCAATAAAAACAGCCAGTACAAAAGGAGCAGCAAAAAAAGGACGAGGAGCCACTGAAGGCAAAAATGAAGAGGATGTAAAATTTGCCCCATAAAACAAAAAATGAGCGTCTGACAAAGCGCAACACTTGCGAAGAGTGAGGGCCAAAGTGCCGCCCGAGGGCCGGGGGGCGTCCTTCCGCTGCAAAGACAGTAAAGGATGTGAAAGGAAGGATAACAGTGGCCTGGACGGCTACAATTTTTTTTTTTTTTTGGTGCCCCGTACTTTTTCGTTAACAGCAAAACAAAAAAACTTTAGCTTGTAAGTCGATCGATCGGCGGGAGGGAGTCCTTGCAGTTCTCTTAAAAGCAACGCCGATTGCGGATTACGCTGGGTTCCCTGACACCCTGATACCCAACTAACATTCCATAGTAGTAATCTTCTTTTCCTTGAACTTTCTTTCTTCGCCAATCGAAGAACCGTTTGGAGGGTCACGTTCCTGCTCAGCTCCTCTTAGTTTCTTTCTCACATCATTCTACAAGTATTTCCCCTATTTCGGCTATTTGGAAGCTTACCCTAAATATTTTTCATTTGTTTTCACTAATTTTTGGATGTGTAATTAACCTAAAGTTACTTCGATTTGAGCATAACTCTATTAGACGAAGATCGTAAGACTATAGAATAACTAGCTGCCCGCTGAGCCAATTGTATTGTTTTTATTTTAAAAAAAATTATCACATTTTGGATTTTGTAAGCTATCCTATCTGTTAAGTTGAGTCGAATTGCACACGGTGTGCAAATCAAATTTAAAATCGTTTCCTTAGTTCAGGAGTCAATCGGTCCTAAACAATATGACACGTTGATTATATATATACATATAAAACTTTTCTAATTATTTACTATTATTATTATCATTATTTACAGTAAGAAATAGAGAAATCGAAATGTGCAATAGCTTAATAGATTTCTGGGATGTATTTATAAAAAAGAAGTCCTCCCACAAATCTGCCTCTAATAACATTGACACAATGACCGAAATCGATTTAGTTCTATCAATCGATCCGTTTATCTGTCCAAATTAACGAAATAAACTCAGAGGCTCTGTAGGCCAGGGAAACCAAATTTAAAATTTAGACTCATTATATTTGCAGCCCTCCCAGCAACCCATTCAAATGCGTATTGTAGCAAGAGCTCTAAAAATATATTGACAGTTTGTCTGGAAGAATCAGGGGAAATAAAAAGGCCATTTGTTTTATTCCAAGTTACATATTATAGCCTTAATGACTGAGTAAATCGGGTTCTAAAAAGTGGGTGGGCAAAGAAATGCCTCGGTTTGTATTTGGGTGGGTTGAGCCAATAACTGGTAACTTCGTGATGCCCCTGGATTAGTAGTTCGCAGGAGTAGCTATGAAATTTAAAAATAAACAAAAACATATCCAAGTATTTGGTTTATTTAACTTGTAGCCTGGCAAGCTGGAAGCCCCGATTGTCTATGACATTTGGGGATATAAAACCAGAGTAGAAAACCAGACACAATTTCTTCTTCCCATTTTACAATCATTAAGAATCTTCAAAACTCTCTCTCTCTCTCTCTCTCTCTTTCTCTCTCTCTCTCTTTCTCTCTGTCTTTCTCTGTGGGATGGCAATGGAATTGCACTGCATTTCCCTCCCAACTTTTCCGACTGCTGCGTACACACACGTGGCCAATTTAACGCATTTTAAATGCACGCGTCGGACCCGAAACCGGACCCGTACGCGGACCATCAACCACCGCCTTCTCCTTGATAGACGGAGCCACAGTCGCAGTCGCAACCGCTGCCGCTGGTGCAGTTGTTGTTGCCAACTGGCAGGTCGGCATTCCATCGAAATGCAATCATAAAGCCACAGGCGCTCCGATCGCACGCATTCGCGGAAAGCTATAAATTTTCACTCACCCAAGAGCCGAGAGACTAAAGTCGGGGATGGAAGGGCAACCGGGCCCAGCAAGCGGCCTAGGGGCCCTTTAGAGGCGCGGGCGATTTGCGCGCGCGCACTTTCTTTCCCTCTCGTTTTTTCAGTGTTAGGAGAATTGCGCAGCAGGCGAGCTTGGCTGCCGTTGGCTCGTCGACCGCTGTGCACCGCGAAGGAGGGCGGGTGGTCGGGAGAAGGAACTGTTGGGTTGCCTTGAAACAGCTTCCGTGCAGTGCAACGCACGCGCTCTGCCCGAAATTATTCCGGATCCTCGAATGCTCGGACATTTGTCAGTTGGACGGTCAAATTTGCCGGGAGGACCCAGCGGTGGGCCCGTGACAGAAACGTCGCCTCATTAGCATGACTGCGCGTGCAGGGTCACCAAATCCAAGGACATCGAACTGCACACACCAGTGGGTGGTCAACCGGAAGGCAAGTGGGATGAACTGCAGACCCGGAATTGCCAACACGCCCGGCGTCGAGCACCGTCGCTGGCCTACATGGGGCAGGACATGGGGGCGGATATTACACATGTTGAAAGTAAAGTTAATTGACTTAGAGCTCCGTCCCCGGTCTCCTGTTTCTTTCCAGGCCTCGGCCTCGGGCGACGTGAGTAGGCGTGGCAATGGCCAGCGGCCATAAGAGTCCCTATAAGGGGTGGACTGGACCAGCTGTGTCCTCCCAAAACATAAAAACTCAATTAGACTCGTTACACGCCCAATTATGTAATATGAAATAAGAAGTTTTTGGTGACCTGTTGGACTGGGGGCGGTAAACGGGTGCTGCCTTGCTGACCACCATCACCGCCACCGTTACGGCCACGGTCGTAGCCGTGAGAGCGGTGAGTTCCCTTCCGGTCAACCCCTGCCCAGCTCCAGCCCCAGTCCCATGTTGGCCCTGCCATTTTATGAGCCCAGCCAACTGGCCGGCATTCAACGGTACTCAACTAAATTGCCAAAGCGCTCAACATTTTTCACCCGATGTGGGCCAATAAATATAACGAAACTACCAGTAGAAGTAACTAAGCCACCGCCAAAGACAGCCCGCTCAGCCGAGACCGGGGAATGTCAACCCAACACCAGCACACAGTGGTTATTCATTGACACGAAACGAGCCCAAATTCGCCAGCGGAGGTGTCTTCTCTTCAGATCTTCGCAGCCAGCATACGAGACGAGTATTTGTCCTCGAGGGGCTCCTCTCCCCAAAACATGCAGCTGATTTTTGTATTCAGCTAAGAGCATTTCTCCTGCCTTACTATGACGTATCCTGTTTGAATATGTATTCAAATAAAAGTATATAAATATTAAACTTATATCTTTACCGACTTAATCGGATATTCTTTCGGCCCTCTTCCCTTTAAAAAGCTCAAAACTGCACGAGCCATGCACCCAATTTGTCCCCACAATAAGAATAACCGTATCCGTGGACAGATCAAGGCTACGTTTAGGCCATCATTAATCTACTGCTCCTGCAGATATTTCGTGTATTAACCCGAACTTTTAGTTCTCTTGTCCCCCCAGTCCCTGAGATTCTGAGGATCTCTTACGGACTGTCTATGACATCAATAAGCAAGTTTAACCCAACACAAAGCACAGCTTTTGCGTAGAATCTATCGCTTGATAAAATGAGAAAAAGCATTTCCGCCTTTACAAAAGAAACCTGAGGGCACTGTGCAAGGAGCCCTGCAAAGGGCAGAGAGTTGCGCTTTCAACTAAATCGGCTAGGGAGGTAGACGTCAGTCAACTGGCTAGTTAAACTTAGGGTATCCTCGGGAGGCAGAAGACCTAGGACGACTTGGTTGCTCCTCTGTACGCCCACTACCAGCCGATCTAACCCATTTGGTTACCCAGTTTTTGTCCGCTGCTTGGTCTTAATGGGGGGAGGAGGGGCAGATTTGTTTTAGTTGCAGTTAAAGTTTCTTTTTGTTTTTCCATTTTCCGCGTTTTTGGTGTATTTTTTGGGGGCTTGTTAGTCACGTCGGTTGGTCGGTTGGCCTCCACTTTTATGGCCACAGGCGTTATTTATATGCAGCGGACTCTGGGCAGAGCCACGGCCTGGCCCGGCCCGCCTGTGTACCATGCACCGGCGACTGCCGGCTCCACATCGCCACTCGAGTTATGTTGGCAATTGAAAGTGGCAACTGTGTCAAGTGTTGCCTACTTGTCGTACATGGCCAAGCCCGGGAGCGGCAGCCAGCCCAGTAGCATTGAAAGTCGAATCGGGCTTGAAAACGGAATTTTTTATTCCCTCAGATGGGAGATGAGCGGGTTGGGTGGGGTCGGTCAGACCGCCAAGCGAATCATCGTTACGGCCAACCATTTCAACCATTGGAATCGTCCTGGTCCTCATCCTGGACCGACGCTGTTTGGTTTTTTGTATGTTTTGTCGGTGCTGCGGCGGTGACTGTGAGCGGCGGCCGGGGCGGTTGGAGTGCCAGCTTTTGCTCCATTTTGCAGTCGAACTTTTCCTCTGGCAATGGAAGTGATTTCAATTTATGAACATGCCTCCGACCCATCCTCTCCCCCACACCCACAGATACCCATCCCCATCCACTCTCGACATTACATTCATCCATCAGACCGTCCACTGGCCACTAACCAGGCTTCTCGACCGACCAACCAATGGCTCCATCCCCCGGCCCTCGCTCACCTTGTCTGCGCGCTGTCATGGCTACCGTTTTCAGGGCCCTGCGAACCGGACAACCGGACAAATGGACAACTGAACAAGCGGACAGGAGGACAAACGGAAGACTGGGCACTGGACCTGCCGGGTAGCAGAGACCTCAGGCTGAAAAACAACCGACGGCGATGCCGGCCTGAGTTTTTGAAACGAATTTAAATTTTTCTATAATTGCTTCTAGGGGAAATTGCAGTTCTGAGTTCAACTTCCGTAACTTAATGAATTATCAAAAATGTTTTACGGCTGCTCTTTCGCCACCACCGGGGGCCACGACGTGGGCAGCTGTCCGGCTGTGCTTTTGGCGACCGCTAGGCGATCCGGAAGGACCACCAAAGTGGCCACACTAGCGCACTCATAACTTAATCTGCCCACGGCCTGGTCTGCGATGGGAAGTCAGTCGACACGTCCGTTAGTTCGTTCGACGGGTTGGATGACGAGAGAAGTTATAGTTTTTAATATCGTTCGCGGGGAGCGTGAGGGTGTCAAGGCTCGTTTTTAACACGCGCGCGCGTGTGTGGGGTTGAGGGTGTTAAATTGAAATTTTTAACATGGTTAATCCGCAGCAACTGTTGGCACTTGAGTTTTCCAATTAACCCGCCCCTGACAACGGCTGGCACACGCGCTTCGTCCGCCCGCTCGACCATTTGCCTCTCGATCCCAAAATTAAACAGCGAGTGCGACAACATAATCAAACACGACAGCTAAACAGGCCTACGGAGCGACGAAGGCATCTTAGAAATGCCTCAAATTACACAGTAATACCGTCCCCGTCCCCAGCCACCTTCAGTGGCCCACTAAAAACTATGCAGGCAGCGGGATCTGAAAGTGTGCCGACGCTTCGACATCGATGGGACAATCTGGGAAGCCTGCGGGTGGCGCCCCATCTTCCCTGCCGGCCGGCTAAAGACACCTCAGAAGCAGCACGCGTGTATTGTAAAGGGCTGACGGCTTAGGTTGGAGGAATTTCCCCCTACTTAAGACAAGTCACGAGCAAAAAGTCGCACTTGAGCGCCTTCTAATCTACGCGCCACTGCCGTTGCCAGTTGCGGGTGAGGGCGTCGGGGGGCTGCGGATAGTCCGAGGTAGGCGCAGGGAAAGAGCGGGCTATAAATATTTATGGCACTCACTTTACGGGTCACGACTTTGTCGTCGACTAATTCAGCGCTAAAAATATGTGACAACAAACAGAAATTAAGCCCTGCGCATTACTCACCCGCCCATCAAAAAGAGAGGCGCCCACCCTTTATTATATGGGCAGAATGAGCCGAACGGCAAGCGGCAGGGCAGGGCATGGGAGGCCGTGTAAATGAGCACATCGCAGCAAGAGGACATCGGGGGTCATATGATTTACAGCTTAGTTGCTGCTGTTCTCCGGCTCCGATTTAGCTGGCATTTAGCGCGTGTCATAAAACTATCCAAGGAATTTCCCAAACCAAACAAACAAGACAAGCCAGCAGCGCCGAAAATACCCAACGAACATAAAGTAATTGCCTGTCAGTGGCTGTAGGGGAGAGTTGCCGACAAGGAATCTCGCGGGGGATACTTCGTTTCGATTGACACTTTCGACACTTTCGGGAGTTTATAATTCAATCGCAACATGCCAGAGCAAATGAGGAGTGTAAAAGGGGCGAGAGGAGATCATTTAACCGTGTGCTTCGGAATCCCAGAATTAGTTCTAATAGTCTAAAAAAAGTGATTTAATCAATCAATTCTGTTTACCTTTTCACAGTATTTCTGCTGGACAACGTTTCTCTTTTAATGTTTCCCATAAAGAACTAAAATAGAACAGGTTCTCGAGGCAAAGTAAATTTGAAACAGATGAATAGATGAATGCACACATCGAATACAGGAACTCAGCACAGTGTCCTGGTCCAACTAGCGTAAAAGTGAAATGTTCCCATCCCATCCCATAATCATCAAGGGCTAATGATCTTTGGTTTAAGAGGTAGGCGTACGGCTTGTGAAATACTGGAGCTTAAATCCGAATGCTAGCTCGAAAATCCTTATTTGAGTAGCTTCAAGTAAAGCACGAGTTTGGGAAAAAACTTTACAAGAATCTTTATTGGACTCCTGCCTTGTATAGCGGAATATAAGGGTTCCGCAACTCCAGATTGTATCATGATAGGCAGTTCGGTTTTCGCTGTTCTTTGACATCCTTAAAGCGATTTTTTCATATTCTCGCAGGCCCCATCGCCCAATTGTGGGTTGATTAACCAGCCTGCTTCTGATCTGGATGACAATCGCTGTCGGCGACAATGCCAATGAGGCCCGCAGGGACCAGGGTCAACCGAAAGGACGTTCGCACCTGGTCGCGCTGCGGCTGGGTCACAAAAGTGCCATAAAACGCCAACGCAAAATATAAGCAACTCAAATTGCACCGAGCGCCGCCCGCCCTGCCACATCCCCGGCCTGCGACAACTCCTTTGGGATAGTTGCGCGCTGCTTAGTAGAAACCGAAATCGCGGTGGTTTCAATCCTCCCCGCTTCCACTCACACAGGCGGATAATGTGGCACATGAAAGTAAATCAAATGCCCATTTGCGCGCAGTGACTGTCGGTGATCCAGTTTATCCGGTTAGAACGGCGTCACTGCTGGCCATGTGGGCCACTTGGCCCATCTCCATGATAAATGTACGAAATGCGCCACGCCCATGAGCCTTCTTACACGCCCACTTCGTGTAGTTGTTACAAATCGCCCTTCTGTCCGCACCTAACCCTTTTTGTAAGGCCCAAGGCAACTCTGAGTGCCCGGTCTTTGTTACCGTTAAATGCTCCGCTTCATTATGCGACGAACCCCGGCCGCTGGGCAACGCTGACTGGGCGTGTTGAGATGACA
The DNA here is from genome assembly GCA_037075105.1 of Lissocephala sabroskyi. Classification (NCBI taxonomy): domain Eukaryota; kingdom Metazoa; phylum Arthropoda; class Insecta; order Diptera; family Drosophilidae; genus Lissocephala; species Lissocephala sabroskyi. The sequence continues at coordinate 50,744 of JBAMCP010000204.1, forward strand.
TTTTAGTTTTGTTTTAATGTCCCTGGCCCAGCCTTTTTTGCTCTCCATCTCGGCTTTCTTCCCAGACTCACAAGTCTATTACCCAAAAGAGTGAATGGCGCAGCGACGGCGTCCGCCTCAACCAGAATACGGGTCCGTTCGTCAACCCTTTCCGGTAAATGTGCGGTGTGTGAAATTAAATAAATTATATTGCATTGCCCATTAGACGGTCGCGCGCATCGGCGCCTTTAAGTCCGACCCTCGGTGCCCGCTCGGCTGGGCCGCAACTGTCACCGTCGTCGGCCAACGTCTATCCCGTGTTGTTTAATTAATTATGTAAACATAACTTCTACACGGCAAATCTGGCCGCCCCTCAGGGTGCGACAGGGTTCGGATGGGGTGGGGTGGCTGCCGTCCTACCAATAGATAAATTAAGTGATTAGCAGCAGCGGCCGTCGCTGTGGCCCTGCCCGGAGCCGAGTCTCTCGTAAAGAGCGTGGATAATTTCTGTGTGCTTTTCGGCGCACCGCTCGCAAACGATGCGCGATTTTTTTCAATTAGAAGCAGAGCCGTGGCCACCCAGCGACAAGCGGATAGAATCAGGTTTATTTGCATGTCCGCTGATTTAAGGCTGAGTCGGGCTAATCATTTCCCCGGCAACTCATCGTTTTCAATGGGAAGGGTGAACACCGATACAACGATCAAGCCTCGTTGCTTTAGATTTTGGTTGAGTCATACAGACACAAACGAGGTTAATTTCACCGCCGAGTTTTGCTATATTTGAAGAAAATGTTATTGTTGACTTGATGACATTTTCCACTACCCGGCAATCATGACTAATTTTGGCCAGCCATGTACACCGTTGGCGGAGGGGGCGGTCGAATGAAAGGATTTCCATGATAGACTCGTCCTAAATGACCCAACCGCTAGCTGCTGTCGGGGCTGCTGACAGAGCCTAATTAGCCACAAATTCGTGGCTACCAATGGGTACAATTTGCGTAAATTTTCTAAACGGTTCCAGGCAACGTCTGACCAGTGCCACCACCGGAGCGGTGGTCAGCTGACTTCTCCGGAAAAATTTGATACCTGGCCGTCGTCTGTTCGTTGGCCGTTGGCCTGGATGGCCCTGCTGGTGTTGGCAATAATTTAGCTTGATTTGTAAACTGGTCGAGATGACTGACTTCCCCATCCCTCCTGCCTTGTCATTACTGCCACCAGAAGTCCACCGAAAAGTTTGCAGGCAGCAACGAAAATAATAGCAACAACAGCGACAAAACGACGGCAAAAAGTTGTCATTTCCAACGGAGCTACAAATTGCAAACTGCACGCTGGCTGCCCTGACTGAGTGACTGCAATCTGACCGTCTGTCCACCTGTCCGTTTGTTCCGTGGACCGTCTGGCCGCTTCCGCCCTTGTTGTGTTGTTTGTATTGCTTCACTCGGCGGCGGCCTGGCTGCTTTTCGCTTGTCTCGTTCGACTGTCTAAGTGACAGCTGCCGCCGTTAACGCGCACACGTCGCTCCTGTTATGCAGTCAGCCCCCCACCGTCTCGACTGCCTGCTCTTCTTGGTGGGCTCAGTGCAGCCACCCAGCCGACTGGCCGGCCAAGCGCCTCCCGAACTCCATGAGCAATCAGTTGCAACGCAATTTGATTTTGTCGCTTCATGCTCATACACACGCCCCGCCTCTCGACCCCGGCCGACCCTGCCCAGATCTCCATCGCATTCTGGCCGCCATCACTCGTGGGTCTACCACGGAATAGCAGCGTTCGAAAGTCAGCCCCCCTGCTTAAGGTAAAGATGGCTGCGTGACTCCGTTGTGATTCATGTCAAACTTGGCTTCGTTGGCGTGAGGACTCCAGCCGGCCACCTCGTCGAACCTGTGGCGAATCCTCCCAGCGGACCCATTTTCGATGGCTCCCAAGGCTGCTCCCGATGGTTGGTAGTGTTGGCGCCACTGGACCGAGCGTAGGATACTTTCGTGCGTGAAGGCCATGAGTGGCCTGGTGCCATCGCTAGCGAACACACCGCCGTCAAAGAGCACGGCGGACGATGGTCACTGGTCATTGGGCTCGCTATAAAGTGCAGATGTCGCTTCGTGTTCACAGTGACATTCATTCGCCGTTACATTGCTTTCTTTTTTAACCGTCATACAATTTTTTTTTTGTTTCATTGTTGATGTTGCTGTTGCCCTGTGGCTGTGGTTGTTGCCTCGCCCACCCGGCGAAAGTCGGCGGATGTTGGCGAAGTGATTGCAGGCCTGCAGCGTGTGAGTGTGTGTATGTTTGTTTGGTGACCATTGCAATTGTTTTACCTTAGCCAACTCAGCCTTCCTCCACACCTGCCACGCTCACATCCCAGTCTGACCCCTTTGGCCTTTGCCCTGCCGTGTGCTGCATTTTTCGGCAATTTGTTTGGCAGTTTGACGGTCTCACATGGCCAAGTAGCAAGCCGTCGCCGTTACCGTCACCGTCACAGTCACCGTCACCATCCCTATCACTGCCATCGTCGTCGCCGCCATTGCCGTTGCCGTTGCATTGATTGACACGCGGGTGCCCGCAAAAGTGCATTAGCCTCGGCTGCGGGCGGCAGTTGCCACAATTAAAAGTTCCTCTTCGCCGTAGACAGTTGAGCTGTGGGCAAAGGTTGGCTGGCTGGGGCATGTCAAGAAAAACTCGTTGCTTCTGAGTGCGCGCTCCCCCCCAGGCCGTCACCGATTTAATATATGCAAAAAATTCCCCAACCTAGCCCGCCGCTCCGCCGTTAGCAGACAATTGAACTTGTTGTTGGTTTTAGCGCTCAATTGCTGTTGCATTATGTCTGCAAGGGCTGCCCGCCACCGTTCTGTTGTCCGTCCCGCCCAGCGTCATCGGTTGCCCAACGATTGTCCAACGATTTTTCGGTCGCCATTGTGTTCTTTTTTCGAGCCCAACCCCCACGCCTGCCCGCCCGACTGTCCGTCGAAGTTGTTGGCATGTTGAGCATTGCGGTCGCCATATTGCAATTGCATGCACGCCCACAGGCAAACACTCCATACTCCTTTCCAAGCCCCCCAATCACCAGTCTGATGGCACCCACCAAACAGACGAACACACTCGGCCTCCGTCCGCGTGCAAAGCTGACAGCCGCTTATTGATGGTCATGCGCTGCTGTCAACCGTCCGACCGATCCGAGGGGGGCTGGCAGACTGCCGAATCTTCCTTCCAACTGCAACGCTAATGAAGCTCGCATGGCGGGTGGTGAGTCAAAGTTCTGGCCCGGCTCATGGGCGCATTAAGCGCCAGGACAGAATTCACACCCCCTCCATACAAAAATCACTAAAGCCCTTAGCTTTTAATTATTCGGCTCAGAACAAAATCCATTGGATAAGCGGCGAGTAAATTGCGACCTCTGCCCAAGGCGGCATAGAATTGGCTGCCCCCATCAATTCTACCAGAGAGCTACCCTGACGAGCTTTTGCTTTGGTCCGTCGATCCTTACGGCCCGATAAGAAGATTTAGCAAATTAAAAAATATATTGCTTTTATTTGCTATAAAATATATTAATTTTTTTTTTAAATTGAACTTGATACTTTCTCAAGCCAAGGGATACTAAGAATTTTGTCCAACGGCTGTTGAGCCCATTTGATAGTGCAATTGTGTGCTTCATCTTTAATTTTGTGTTATTTGATTGTAGTTCACTGGTCTTGGGGAATGAGGTATATTGGAAAACGGCGGAAGTGACGAGGGTTAAAGCGTAGGGGTTTGTGGGCGAAAGGATTTCACGGCTCCGAGGCAGCTAGGACAAATTGGGTCCTTATTCATTGCCTGGCACATTCTTCACGTAAGGTGCCAGGTGGGCAAAACGGCCTCGGGGCTCGTTGTTTTTGTAACGGCGCTTGTTAAGTCGATAGAGCTTGCAGAACATGCGGTTTGGAGGCATTTCTGTGTCCGGGGCGGCATCAGATTGCAGTAGCCTAGGGGATTCATGCCCGAGGCGCCTCAGGTCCCAACTGCGCACCGTCTTGTGACTATTGCCCTGGGGCTTGAAGTCCTGGTAGCGCGAGTTGCTGAAGAACGCCTGCCGCTGGCCAAATCGGCAGGGCTCGTAGTGGCGGTTGGAAATGTCCGACTGCTTCTGGAGGACCTCGCGCAACTGATTGGTGATCTGCTCGGGGGACTTCCTCTCAGTCTCTGAGGTCTCGCCAACAAAAAAGAATCCTCTCTCGTGGCCTTTATCGCCACGGTACTTGGACTGAATGTAGGCCTGCAGCCGGCGGTGGCTGACCTGCACTGCCTGAGTCCGGTTCTCGCACTCGATGTGTTGCTGAGGCAACCTGGCTACTTCAGCATTGCAAAGCTTCTGCAAGGGCGCTGCCTGACTTTCGAAGTACGGGTCTGACGAGGTCAGCGTCAGTCCCTTCTTTGATTTACTAGAGTAGTGGATGACTGTGTTACACGGAAGAGAACCTTAAAATGCCCGGTTGAATATCTTGTCAATTGGCGCGCTTCGACTTACCACTGGACAGTATCAGGCTGGCGCCTTGGGCTCCCAGGGCCCGCAGCAAGTTGGAGCGCACGGGATGGCTCCACAGACGGTGCCGAAACATTGTTGGTTTGCTATTGCTTTCTGCTTAAAGAACTGCCAATACATACAACGTCTAAAACATTATAAAAATGTAAGCATGCCAACACTGAAATTTGGGAGGGAGGGGGGACACAGTTTAAAATCTTAAAAAGAAACAAAACAAACTGCTCCAAACAAACAAAATTCCAAAGGTCCGGAACGTTCGAACTCTAAATTTAAACTGAATTCTATATTGTGTCGGTTCCAAACTTTATGGCTCTGAATTCCTTAAAACGGCCTACTTAAGCAAGCTTAGGTCGCATAAGCATCTTAACTTTCGACCTGGCAACTCTTGCAACTCCCTCATGTATACAACCCTAAAATATTTCATTTGAGCTTTTCTGGTAAGGCAGAGCCAAGTAGCCTCTAATAGAATTGTTGAATTCATTGCCCTAATATTCACTTATTTAATTTTATCACTATATCATTATGCACATATTGCTGTTATACTTTCTACCCTGTCTCCCAGGCTAAGCCAGTCAATATATTAGAGCTTTGGAAGACAGTGAAGGGGGCGTGGGAGGCAATTCCGGTGGAGAGGTGCCGGAATTTGGTCAACCCGCCTGACGGCGGTGATTACAAAACGAGGGTACGCCAAAAAATATTAAGAAAATGTTGTTTATGTAGCCTTTAGGTGTTACAATAGTTGAAGTTATTAATTTTAAGTTTTTTTCTGCTTCACAAAAATTAAATTAATTTAAAAAAAACCGCTACTATTTTTTTGACCGCATGTGTATGTTCCACAACTTTCCTGTAAAATAAATAGAATTTATATCCGAACCACGGCGGCTGTCTTCAGATATTTCTTTAGCACCCTATTCAGTAATTTTTAAGTAAGCCAAGAACTGATTAAATCGAGACAAATAAATCCTCCCTTCCACACTTATAACGCGTCGTAGTGCCCCCCACACCTCCATTTCTTGAATGTGCAAGGCCAGGCGCTTTCCAATTTTCGAACTATATTTAGTATCCAACGCAAAATGATTCCTTTTTATTAAATTCGTTTAAGATTATTAACACTTTTAAACACATTTAAGTGGAAAGGGGACGTGATAGCCAAATGATAAGCTTCCTGTACCTGTAGCTAAAATGCCTTCCCAAATTTGGTTTCTCTAGTTCTGATAAAAGAGGTCGTTTTGTTCACACAGACAGACAGACAGACAGACGGACAGACGGACAGTTTAAGACAGAAAATATACGGAGATGGTTAAATCAATAACTCTATTCATTTTAGCCATATTGGGGGGGGGGGCTTCTTTGGGGGATCAACGACGACTCCTCCTCACAAAAGCACTATACCCTTGTTTGCTCTAAAAAATTGCGAGTGGTACGCAAATTTAGTTGGGCTCAGATCACGTAAAATTGCAATCTCGATTCTCGACTTAAGAACCGTTGTAAGGGTCTGCACGACGACCTGCGTATCGCCATCACCGTCGTCCCACGAATTCGATAGCCTGTAGATTGTTGGAGTGATTGAAATGGCATGGATCGGTTGGCTGATAAGTATTATTTCTTTTGAATAATTCAATTTAATGGGAATCCACTCGAGACCACGAAAGTGACGACGGGAGGTTGGGAGCAGCAGAATCTCACAAAGTTTTTCATGTACAAGCAAAAACATGCACCCCTGACCCAGGGTCCCAAGCGCCACGCGCTCGACAGACTCACATTCTTGACCACTGACAGGCCAATGAGTTCACTCCAGTCCTGCCGACTGTCAGTGGGTCCATCTTTCAGTCTGTGCCCAACTGTTCGTCTGCTCCTCTAGCTTTATGTGTGTGTGTGTGTGTGTGTGTGCTCGTGCAGGCACTCATCCAATTCAATTACCCGACGCCAATTGGAAAAGGACCGGGGCCGAAGTGGTTGGCTTAGGGGGTCCAAAGGAGTCCGGGGTGTCGGTCCACTCTTACGATTCGTTTATTCTGTTGGTACATAAAATTAAAAATGTATTGCTTAAACATTTGAATTGGCCCCGCTGCTGGCCCCGTCGTCAGAGCAGAGCCCGAGCCAGTTCCGTCCGGAGCACTAATAAGTGCAATCAGTGACAGTCCGGGGGCCAGCACAGGACCCTACCCACAGGATGGAAATGACAGTCGCTTTGTTTTTGCCATTTGGTTGCCTTCACTCGGAACTCCTAATGAACTGGGTAAGCCAGTCGGCGCCCCGTGCCGCCAGCCGCCAGTGGATTTGTCAGTTAGTCAGTTAGTCCACAGACGGATGAGATCCTTCCCCATCGGTCCGTGGCTTGGTCTTGGTGGTTTGTTATCTTCTGAATTCTGAAAATTTAACTCTTAACGGAATATTCCCACCACTCCTCGTTTTTCGGAAGGGGCCGACGGAAGTGACGGCAGTGGCGCTTCCGTAGGAGGAGCTGTATGAACAACGTTTCCCAGGGTCCGGGTTTGTTGACTGTGACCGAGTGTCACAGTCAGCCAGTTAAGGGCAGGCTAACAAGCGCCCCGCCAGCCACCATCCGCCATCCGCCACCCACTACCCGATGCCTGCCCCCTTCGCACATAATTCCTTGTCGTCGACATGTCAACAGTGGAAATTTCTCCGAAATACGGGGAACCGTGGCCGTCCGGACGGAAGGCGTGTTAGTGCATTTTGATTGCTAATTGGTTTGTTAAACAACGGCATCCAGGGTTTTAACGAATTGGCCAAAATTTATCAACGCCAAGGCGACGAAGATGACAGCGCCTCCTCCGGGTTGCCATAGCCGTAAACCTGAAATTTGCACCAGCAACTCGCAATTTGCATTGCAAAGTTCGGCCGACCCCATTCAATCGGCTCCCTTAAGGAGAACCCACGGCTGTTTATTGGCTTCAACCACAGACATCGCATGATAACCCGTTAGCTGGTTAGTCCAGCTACCGGAATTGTCTCCAAGAATCCGACGACCCGATGACACACCTTCCCATCCAGGGGCCGCGGTGGGCGGTCGCCTGGTCGCTCGGTCGTTTCCAAGTCCCAAGGCAGTTGAGTGCAATAAATGCGAAGGTCACTCAATTTGCCTGGATTTCTCATCACCCAGCACTTTTACAACTTAATAGCCCCGGCATTCTCTGCCCGTCCTTCCAGGTAACGCGCAGACGGCCGGACGAGCGGTTGGGCTGATGGGCGCGCGGGCTTTCGGGCGGCTGTGCAACAAGTGAGGCGGCAACCACAAATATTCAAATTCATAGCCAATGAAAAATACAAAAAAAATATAGCAACGATCGGTGGTCGCCGTCGTTGCCGCTGGTGTTGTTGTTCTTTTTGTTGTTGTTTTTTTTTTTTTTTATCAGCCGCCAACCGCAGGGGCGACCAGAGGCGGTTACACCAACAGCAACAATCGCAACAGCCAGGATTAAGGCGGACAACGCGGGCGATTAAAACGACAGCCGGCGGGTAAAAAACCGAACGGCGGACTGACGGTCGGGCGGGCGGGCAAGCGCGTTGGATATTGACAACTTTTTAATCACTTAATAAATTCAATAAAATTAAATGTGGTGGCCGTTTGGCCCGTCAACAAAAGGAGCCGAGCGCGCGGTCGGACAGGCCAATCTACCGCAAGTTTAATGATGTGTCAGTGCGGCCACCGCAGCCGCCCCAACACCAACCCCAACCCTGGCGGGGCTACTGTAGCCGTAAGTTGTGTATAAAAGGCAAAAGGGTAAATTGTGCACTGCCCATTCTGGTCCTAAGCCTTTAATTAAAAAGCCGGTGACGATTGAACTGCGCGGGCCCCTCGCAGCGGCGACGGAAGCGGCCAGAGCACAAAAAACCCAAGGCACCACCAAATTGAATGACATTTAATTAGCGCGAATTATTTGCAAAGCTTTAATTTATCAAATGAAGTGGATTGAAGTGATTGACAGATTTTGCAAGCGGCGCAATCTTTCCCAGTCGCCAGTGCTGATGTCGCTGTCGCTGTCGCTGTTGCTGCCGCTGCCGCTGCCGATGATGGTGACGATGACGGTTTTGGATGGTTGGTGGTGCTTGGGGTCGGGGTGAGGTCAGCTCATTGCCTGACGCCCACAAAAGCTGCCAAAGCTTAGACCCTCGGTTAGAAATCTCAGCTATTGGGGATTATTCGTTGTTCCCCGTCCATCTATTCATTCCCAACCCGAGGCTAAGCCCTAGAAGCAGCCCCTCTCCCCATACAATCTGACGGGCTTCTCTTTCCATTCAGAAGCGGTGGTTGCGTGAATAGTATTTCCAATGTAAGCACCTATTTTTCAAACTTATTCACGAAGTTGGGTTACTAACAGGATCTTCAAGCTAAATTTCGCTTGATCGCTTCGACCATTCAAAACTATCAACGATTTCATCTCTCGCGGAATTGATTTCTCACGACTTTCTCAAACATATTTCAAATTTGTGAGGACTATTCCCCAAGTTGGTTTCTCTAGCTCATACAGTCTCTGGGATCTATCAGGACATCGCTATCTCGATTTCTCTAATCTTCCTACCAATAATAAAGGGTCTCTTGCTTATTAATGCAAAAATATAAAGCCAACTGCGTGAGCACTAAATGTGACTTGGCCAATCTTCCTCCCCATTGAACTATCGACCCGCTGGTGCGTCGACCAGTAGACTAAGCTCTTTAAGCACATGTACACCGATCTTGGCATGAGCCGGGGGAAGAACGACGTTTCTAGTCGCTGGGCAACCGCGAAAGTCACAGCAAAATTGCAATGGGAAGAGGTCACGGTGGGGAAAAGAGAGAGAAGAGGGGGAACGGCGCTGGCAAGTGCAATCTTACAAATCGTCTACATTGGCATTTTAATTGTAATGCAAGCAGGGGAGAATTACCTGTCAGACGAATCCGTCCTCCAGTGTGTGGTAACCGGCTGGTCGATGGGGCGGGTCAAAAGTTGGTGCGGGCAATTGAATTTGCTTGCGTGACCGATGAGCGCTTCCGAACAAAACGCAAATGGTGAGCTAATCAGCGGAATCTTCTAAAAAAACTAACCTCACACCCACATTCGCCCTCAACTTTACCTTGATCATCCTGGCGAATTGTCCTCGCTTCTCTTAACCTCCACGTAGGAAGCAGGCAGGCCTGCAGATGGGGCACGGCAAAGGACACAGGCTGAGCTCTTTCTTCTCTGCCTCATCTTTCAAGGTACTACTCTGTCTGTGTGGATGTTTGCGTGCCTGTGAAGGCGGCTTAAACCTCTCGCGATGGCCGGTGGGCCAGGAACCAGACCGCGTGTAGTGGTGTGGTCAGAAGGAAGCTGGCGGGGTGAGGCGGGGTCGTGCGTGCGCAGGAAAGTGGTTTTTTGCTTTTTTATTTTCGGCCGACCCCTGCTGGCAGCAACAATCAATCGTGCAGGCGGTGTTGCAACGAGAAAGCCGACAACAACAAGAGCGACAGCAACAACAACGGCGGCAATTCGAAATAGCCAAATAGTTCCCCACGCGCCGCATTTCACAAAAGACACATACAGAAATCCACTCGGAAAAGCAATCGAACAACAACAGCAACGCCAACAAACCAAATTCACTTGCAACAAAAAAGTATAAAGGAAACCTGGGCAAAAAATACCAACAAAAAGAGTGAAAATGCAAGCGAAAACCTCGGCAGCCGCCGTCGCCGCCGGTGGCATCATTGAGCTGAAAAGCTGGAACAACATTTGGGTGGAAAAGTGTAAAACACATTGCGAAAATGTAAATGTAAAATTTCCATTGATTAAATGCAAAATGCGTACGCGTCACCGACCACGCGAGAGGCGAGAGTCCGGGGCGTGGCAGCTTTAAAGTTTGGCCCAATCGACCGGCTTCCTTGAATGGCAATCAAGGTGCTCCTTGCTCGCCTGCCATCGATTTTGTTTGCCTCACAGGGCCCAGGTAAGCGGTGCCAATTCAGGGGAGATGGGCTTAAGCATCAATGCGGATCTGCGGATTTCTATTTAACTAACAGTTTCTTTTATGGCATTCTCGAATTACCCTTGCCTAAAAGGGAATGCAGACTGTACAACCGCCCTAACCGCTCTAAAATGGAGAAGTAGTGTATTTTTAGTTTAAGCTTACAAATTGCGAAAAGCGCACATCCTGCCACTTAACATTTTCCGATTCCTTTCAGCACAGAAAAATTTGGGCCCCAGAAAATTTAGTCCCGGGAACGGCAATCAGGGTCTTCTTGTACTGATTATCTTATTACATCACGTGGCCGGGATTATTCCTTTCACAATAATCCAGACAAGACTAGCAATCCGTAGACTTTACCAGTTCTTTATACGTAGGATCCCAAGCCACACCAGACGAAATTGAATAAGTAATCCTCCGCAACATTTTTGATATTTGTAAATTGTAAATATATTATTAATTCAAGTTCTTCAGGCTTTGGTGTTTTCTCTGACCAAACTTTATTCATAGATTCTTTTAGTCTGATTGCAAAACTGTTGGTTTTTTTGAACGGAGGCTCTCAGTGTTTTTCAGGCCTTTGGATAATAATAAAATGATATACATTTTTGCAATGAAAATTGGCTGAGGGACTTCTAAATTGCCTTTCTGCTCTTCCTCAAGGATCTGCGTTCCCCCACTGCGATTGTGAGATCTGCCCCGTCCGCCGAAGTTTGTGGCGGACCGCCAACATTGATAAATCATTGATGGAAACGCCAAGTGCCACTTGCAACAGCATTTCGAATCGTTTTACGGGCGCGGCAATGTCCGTTCCCTGTCCGCTTTTGTTTGCCGGATCCGTTGTCGGGGTTTTAGTGGTCTCGCCGCAAATTTCAATGTGCTGTCCTGGCAGATTGGAATGGAAAAAGTGCGACACAGATTTCTCGTACACCCAGCAAATTGAGTTGAGTGTGGTTGGCTGACACTTCACAGGGAACCAACCGATGGGTTATCCGGTTTCCCAAGGTCGGCGACCGGCGACCAGCATGTGTTCTCCAGCCCAGCACCGATGATGTCCTTGAGTATCGCCCGCTAAATTTGTCTCCGATGTGGTTCCCATTCGCTCAACCTGTCTGCCGGTGGGTCGCCTAGTTAAGGCCAATTAATGTGACAATTGTACAAGAAATTATCACATGCCGGGTTGGCTCCATGCGTGAAGCAGCAAATTTCCAACCTCATTCGCTGACAGCGGGAGGAGAGAGATCCTGGCTGCCACGGCTGTGGTTGCCCTTTTAACGCTCATAATCACTGGGTCCAAAGTGATTTTTACGCCAATCAACGGTGGCCTTCGAAGGACTTCCCACCGCTCGGAATTATTCCAATTCCTTTCCTCAATTCCACCAACAAATCGGAAGGAGAATCTGCCTGTCCTTGAATACTATTTTCAAATGGTATTTTTTTGGTGTAGATGGGAGAAACTCTATCATCTGTCGTTCTTGTAAACAGACCGGAACTTCGAAATTGCATCGGCAGCTATCCGATTTAAGAGGATTAACAAATTCATTTGGAGGTGGGAAAGCACCCTCAATTCTTATTTTCGATTTCAAGGAACCTAGACACGAACAGCAAAATAGTTTTCGTATTTTTTCTTCGACTTTTCAATGCCCATTGTGTCTTGCGAAAAAAGAAAATGTTTGGGGTTTTATTAGTATTTTTTGGTTTTATTTTGGTTTGAAAATTCGTTTGTTTAATTCTTGATTTTTTTGTCTTGCTTTTTTTTTTTTTTTTTTTTTTTTGGTTGAAGTTTATCTTTTGCGCTAAAACTTATAACTATAAAAAAAAGTTGTCCTTGGTTTGCTCTATCGTCTAAAACTTATGAATTATCAATATCACATTATTTAAAAATCGCGTCAACTCCAAAATGCCTACATATGTACAACATACAATCCAAATCTTGAGTCCAAAATCGGGTGCGCTGCTATTCGAGTGGAAGTCACTAAATCGCAAATCTTACGTGAAAAGTGCGTGTGAATGGGAAGGGGAGGGACTGAGGGGATCAACTCGCTGCCATGCGATCGCCTCGAAGAGATCGATGGATGCCAATTGCTCGAGCGGGACTGGGTAGTTTTCTCTTCCTTATTTTGTGGAGAACGAACTCAACGTACGGTTTTATGAATCGGGCATAAAATTTCGCCGGAATTCGCCGGAACAAACAAGGCGATACGACGACTCTGTCTGCATTTTTTCCGTCGGCCTCTAGCCGCCCGAGAACTGATGGTAGCTTTTTCCGTTGGTCCTGGTGGTGGTGTGGCCAAAGCCGCCGCCAGCGGTAGAGCGGGCCGTCGGTAGTCACGCCTCTACGGCCGAGGGATGATTGACTCTCTCAATTCAACCAAACTCAACTCCACTCAACTCAACTCAACTGGAGTGAAGTAGCTTCAAGTGCCTGGTGAGCTGTCCGGCTCTACAGGGCTCAGTAGGGCCGCCACACGGTCTTCTGCTGAGCGACTGAGTTCTTGAGCTTTGTAGCCGCCGGCAGCGTGGTTTCCGGGGAGGCCTGGCGATTGTTTACAGGAACGGAGGTCTCGTGGAACAGCGGCTTCAAAGCCGAAGGAGCCTTTAGGTCGCAACGCATCCTCAGCGGCACCGAGATCTGGTGGTTGGGGGACGAGCGGGTCGAGTCGATCGACTTGTCCAGGTCGTATTCCGACTTGACCACGTCGATCTGCTCATCATCGGAGTCCACATCTGAAGCGGACTGCTCGTGGATTGAACTCGTCTCGATGGAGGTATTCAGCTTGAGCAGCACGTGCTGCTGCGTGGGCGATGACGAGGAAGGACGCGACGACACTGGACTGATGTGAGCGGACTCGGCCGAGCTGTTGTGCAGACCACCGACGGGAACGGCATTGCGGGACCGCAGTCCAGCCGCTGCCGCAAAGTTGTACGGATGGAAGGCGTGGGGCAACCCGGAGGCTGGCGATTTTTGATGAGCTGCCGCCGCCGCTGCCGCAGCAGCCGCCGGATGCAGTAGCTCCGGATGGGCACCAGCCGCTGCTGCAGCCGCTGCCGCTGCTGCTACGTGATTGAAGGGAAACTGGGGCATCCCATAAGCTGGTGCAGTGGGGGCAGCGCCTGGCGGTGATGGCAACAAGGCGGCCGCTTGACTCGGCGCTCCCGCCGGCGGCGGAGGCGGGGTGATCTGCGAGGAGGTAGTTGATGCCGCCACCTGATGGTAGTCCGCTGGTGGGGCTGGTCCTCCGCTGCTGGCCGCTGGTGATACCACGGCCGGCGACGAGACCTTCGACAGGGCAGGATGATGAACTGCAGCCGCGGCTGCCTGGTGGCGGAAATAGTCCGCGTAACCATACGTCATGTAGGCTGCGTCCAGCCACGCGGGGTTCAGCATGAAGGGATTAAAGGCTCCGGGATGTGGATAGCCATAGCCTAAAAAGTAACATAAAGAGCGGTGGGTTAGCCAAGTCTTGCCAAAATCATACTCAAAATGTCTAACGTTAAAAATTTGCTAGGTGGGATCGGTATCGGGAGTTGGATTGGTTAGCGGGAAGGGAGGCGTGGCAACTCAAAAGACAAAACAAACTAAAAAACTCACTTTGCTTACTTCTTGGCTCGCGTGGCCCATCCACCGTCACCTTAATGGCTTTGCTGTAGGATGCGATCTGCACGGGATACGTGGCGATCGTGATGGTCAGCGTGAAGGACTTGCCCCGCCCGGAGCGTCCCACGAAGCGCAAATCGTTGAACTTGGCCACTTGGTTCTTCATAACAGCCGTGTGGTTCCTCAGCTCGCCGCAGTAGTTCTCATCGTTGCCGCATTTGATCGACACCAGCGTGCCGTCGGGCACATCATCCAAGGCGATCACCTTAAAAGCCCCCGGCAGCGATTTGTTGGATCGCCAATGGTTGGGCAGAGCACTGCATAGGATCGACGGCGATCCGGTCTGGGCAAGTTCGCCGTGGTACTCCTGCAGCATTTCGTGTAGGCTCGCAAACATGTCCGTCATCGAGGAGGGCATCTTGGCCGAGTTGTTGTTGCTCAGGCTGTTAGCGGAAGCGCTCGATGAGGAGGATGACGAGGAAGTGGAGTTATTGTTGTTGGTGGTGCTGCTGCCATTGCTGCTGCTGTTCACAGCAGCAGGCGCGTTGTTGTCTGGCGTGGAGCTACCCGTGGAGCTCGCGGAATGTGTGTTTGGATTGCCAACAGCAGCAGCTGCGGCCGCTGCAGCGGCTGCCGCCGCCAACACCTGCGAGTGGGCGGGCGAGGATGCCACCATTGTGGGTCCGGCGGGCAGATGCATTTTGTATCACGTGCTCAAAAAAAATTTAAATCTCAGGATCTCTTTTGGTAATCCAACAGCGGTGCGTCGACGATTCGGCGGTTCGTCCGGTTATTGCATGAAATCACCACCAACTCGGTTTTATATCCGCGCAGCACTGAACTTGGCTAGCCAGCAATGTGGCTGTTTCCTTTGCCAAAACAAAAAAAAAAAAAAAAAAAAAAAAACCAAAACAAAACCGCGCACCAGCAAGGAACAATGGAACTCGGGTTCGTTTTTCACAAATCGAAGATATCGCCTGCGGAACTCCTGGCTTAGTTGCGCGGGCGAGCGAAAGCGCGGCAGCGTCTCGTTCCGTTCCGATTTCAGTTTGTTCCGGTTCTTTTCGTTCGCCTAGTGCTCGTCGTGTTGTTCTTTTTGTACGTGTGCTTGCACTTGGTGTGCTCGTGCTCGTGCTCGTGTGTAGTTCTTGATTGTTCTTGACACGGTAAAGTCGTTTAGTGAACTGATTTTGTGCTGCGATCGTTGGCAGTATTTAAAGTAGAATGCGTTGACGTCGTCGCAGCGCAACAGAGCGGTAGCAGAAGCAGCGGCGCAGAGCCGAGCAGTGCGAGCCTCTCGCTCTCTCTTTCTGCCACATATAGAGTCACTCCCACCCCTAGCACACACACACATACAACGGCCATCCGTCCGTCCAAGTTTGTGTTGGGCTGTCGTGTTGTCCTCTGGTCGCGGTGGTCGGAATGCTGGTGCGTGCGGCGGTAAAGTTTGGTTGGTTGCTTGGTTGCTTGCCTCGGCCGTCTGGCCGGTCGGCCTTCCGTCCCGTTTACCTATCCCTTCTCGTTGGCAAGGGCACCCGGAGCCGGGGGCAGGTATATCAAGCAACCACCATTGCCACAACAACAACCACAGGAAAAATTTCCCATTTTTCCATTGCGGTCCACGCTCGCGCGCACTCAGACCAACGCCATGGCCAGCGCAGCGTCAGCAGCAGCAGCGACGCCAGCAGTGGCAGCGGCAGCGGCAGCAGACGGGCAGCGCAGTCCTCGAAAGTAAAAGAAACAACAAAAACAACACACAAAATGAAAAAAGGAAAAATAAGGGAAGGCCAGAAGATTTCCGCAGCCAAAGGACTGCGGGGGAGCGCGGCTCGGACAGAAGGCGTGCGGTGGTGTGTCGCTGCCACCATCGCCAACAAGCCGCCTGAACCTTGTGGCCAAGAGAGCGCGGAAAAAAAGGCAGCCAGCGGCGGGCGGGCAGAGCGCACCACTGGAAGGAAAAAAGAAGAAAAATAAAAAACGACAGCGACCAGAGAGAGCCAATAATTCGGCTCTCTCTCTCTATCTGTTGGTGCGGCGGCTGTAGGCTCAGCTCGAGTCGCTGGAAGTGCAGCAAGGTGGGGGGTTGGGGCAACATATGTTTCTCTTTGGGTCTGTGGGTTGAACAGGGGCGCCGGTTTGAGGGATGTCCAAGCATTGCGCCACTGATCTACCACGTGGATCAGCCGCACGGATTACAGAGGACAAAGGTGAGAGCCTAATCCCCCTAAATTCCATCCGGAAGCGGTTGTCGTAACGAGCCCTTTGCCCGGGTACGCCTCTGGGGCTGCCGCAACCGAGAAATTGTGGAAACCCAATAAAAAACCAACACATCGAGCAAATGGAAAAAATGGCCGAAAGGACGACCGCAGCAGACAAAGAGAACGGCCGCAGTCGATATCGCCGTAGCCCCTTCGTCTCCAGCACGAAGTCAAGACGACGGCCAGTCGAAGACGCCAATAAAAAACCAATCCGAGCCACGAGCCAAGCCAACCAAAATTTGTCGCGAGCATGGACTCGGCCCGAGCCTGGTCTCGTGCAAGGACGCTTCAAGGTGCGGGCCACGGGGGGCCTGAGTTATCCGGAAGTTCTCGCACACTTCCAATCCTGTCCCCTCCCGCCCGCTGCATGCGCGCCCGCTCGCTGCGACACCAACAACAACACGAACAGGACAGCTCCCTCTGTCCCTCTTTGAGCGCCTAAGCAGGGAAGTGCCAGAGCAAGAGGGACCGAATTAGAGTCGCGAGAGCTGCTGCTCCTGCCGGTCACCTCGGTCTCCTTTTGTTGTCCCTGGACAGCATCGCCTCGCTTCTAGGTAACCCGCCTACCCGCCGCGCAAGGCTCTTAGATTTCCTGGTGCTCGTTACTTGGTTCGTCGTTGATCGGCCGATGGGCCACTCTCAGTTAGAGCACAGAAGCCGGACCGTGGCGTACGCCGCGAAACGCGGGCCCGGGCCTCGCTCGCGGGTGCCTGGGCCTACCTGTTCTATCCTTCGTTAGGCCCGATCGTCGCAAAAAACGCGTCTAACCCACCAGCTGTCCGCGTGTGTCTTTTCTATTTTGTTTGGGAAGACCATTAGGTACGGCTGTGGGCTTTACCTGAGGCGGGGCAATCAAGCCCGCGGGCGATTTTAATCCTTTACTTATGAAAGTCAATCGGGCGGATTACCCCGCACGCCCAGCAAATATTTGGGTGATTAGGCGGCGGTTGCGACCACCTCAAAAATCCATGCCATATTTTTATTGGGCGCGCACTAACAAACGCTTTTTTAGCCCTCTTAGGTAGAAATGTAGGACGACGGATGGCTCCTCTATCCAAAAGGCTTAAAACCAGCAAGATCACCTTTTTTTTGGGGGGGGGGGGGTTTTGAAGGAATCCTTCTTTTACAGGTCAAAGGTGTTTGACACATCATATAAAAAATCAACATATCTATTAAATAGCTTTATATACTTGGGATCGTCGATTTTACAACTTCGAATGGATCCTCATTAGCAATCAGAACCCCAAGCAGAGAAGGACTTCTGTTGATCTTCAGACACATTATAGTCGCGATCTTTAACTTTAAAGTTTGTATTGACCTACTGTTTTATTATTTGCAGATGGTTTTCAAAAGGGATTGACAATGTAGGCTAAATCTACCAATGCCACAAGAGGTTGACTGATCGCCGACTATGGCAATTCTTAAGCTTAAAACATTGAGTATTTGAGAAGTAAATGAGTAAGATACACGATCTTCAAAAGGTGTATGAGGGTCTCAGATAGTTTTACTCCAAATGCTATTTGATATATTTATTTCCATGGATTAGGAAATGCAGGATATTTTGGGGTTGCTGTTAAAAAAGGTGAGCCGACTCATTGAAAACTCTTAAATAATAGTGTTCAGATTTTTAAGCTTTAAAAAATATAGTCCTTAAAACACTAAATATTTAGCTTATCTAATTTTCTTCAATATCCGATAAAAATGCATTCTGAATTTCAAATTTTTAATATCATTTTGTAGTCTTGTCTCTCTAAATGATCTAAAAATAGTACATATTTGGAATACACAGTTGATATTTTTAACTAACTGTCGGCGGAGCATTTTTAACCTATTATGTCTAAAAACATTTGCTCCAACTTTTTTAAAACACGCTAAATATTCTTTCCTTCTTCTTTAGCCAATTTAGCAAATTCATCGGGTTCTTTTAATTGATTTGTGTCAAAGTCTTTCATTTGATAAATAAAACTGTCCGTGGCCCCTCTCCCAAACTCCCCTTAAACTTATGATGACCATGAAGAAAGTCGGCCGTTTGTGTCCAATTCGGATCAAATAAATAAAAGACTATAAATACAGAGGATAAATTGATCCAATCCTTTTTAAAAAGAACAAACCCGATATCGAAAGATTTCCAAATATCCATTTGGCACCTTCTTGAGCAGACAAGAATACTGATCTGCGTCGAGCCAGCGTATGTAAATTGAAAATCAAATTTAAAAGAATTTCTATTCCTCCCTCCCCTTTCTTATCATTAATCCTCCTTTCGCAACAACAACAACGACAACAATAAAAAAAGAAACATTGCGATTTGCAACGGTTTTTGTTTGCCTCATCAAGCTCCCCTCACCCCTCCTCAAAAAGACAACCTGACTGCGTGCAAGAAAGAGAGAAACAGTGAGAGGAGCCCGGAGAACCGATCGACCACTCAGCGCACGCGAAATAATCTCAACGCGCCGATCACAAAGCAGCGCTGCCGCCAACTTCACCGCTGCTGGCATTGCATTCGCCGTTGTCGTTTCGTCCGTCTGCCCGTGTGGCTTTGTGTCCATCTGTCTGTTTGTTTGTTTGTTTTCCGCTTTGTTGTGAGGGTTGGTTTATAAATAGTCGAGCGGTTCAGAAGTTGGATAAGGGGAAGGGGCAGGCGGAGGGCCATTGCCGTTGGTGGCTGGCCAAGCGTAAAACTAGGGGCGGTCGGTCGATCCGCGCCGATCGCTGTTCCTGAAACAACAACATCCTCCCTCTCGACCACTCGCTCTCGTAGATTCTCTCAGGCAGCCGCAGACAGCAACCGCATCATTCGCAATGGCTCAATTGCTCGTCAGTGGCGCTTGTGGCCCCGCCCCCTTGTGGCTTTTGGAAGAAACCGTGTTCCCCCGACATTGGCTAGCTATATTAACCTAGTGGGCTGTGGGCACATTAAGCTTGAAGAGTTAGCTTTGTCCCCCCCAAATCCAGTCCTAAAAAGTCCTTTTTTTTACCAAAATCAAAGCCCCGTCGCGTTACCGTCAGCGGCGCTGCTGTTGCCGCCACGACTGCGCTGGGGTAAGTGAATTGTGGTTTGTTGTTTTGGTTTGGCTCGGCGGCGCGTCGCAGCCGGCGCAGGAAAGGATCAACCACCGTGGTGAATAAAAAAAACACACACAACAGGACTCGGCAGTGCGCTCGGCTTCCACTTTCCATTGGAAAGAAAAAATTTCATTTTGAGTGTTTTTATTTTTCTGGGGGGTTGATTTTTACCGAGTTTGACAGCGACAACGACGGCTGCAGCAGCAGCAGCAACCGAGCAATCGAGCGGCGTTGCTTGAGTTTTTTTTTTGTTGCCCCCTCAAACGCTGCCATTGACACTCCCACTCGCCAACACACACACACACACGGGAAGAGAGCGCAAGCCGCAACTCGACAACCGTGCGGTGGGCAGCCCACGAGTCGGTGTGGTGGGCAATGCCTGTGCGAGACGCGTGCTGCGTGCTGTGTGTGTGTGTGTGTGTGAGGGAGAGAGCAAGATATGAGAGCTCATAAAGGAACGGGGACCCCTCCCCCGGCCAACTAAATTGACGTGTGCGCTTTGCAAGACGAATGCCCTACCGCCAATCGAAGACAGATGACCTAGTCGGACCATAGGAAGGCCGGAGCATCTCCTCTCATAGGCACGCTTTGGTACCCCGGCAGGTGCGGCTCG
Organism: Lissocephala sabroskyi; assembly: GCA_037075105.1. Taxonomy (NCBI): domain Eukaryota; kingdom Metazoa; phylum Arthropoda; class Insecta; order Diptera; family Drosophilidae; genus Lissocephala; species Lissocephala sabroskyi. Next base: position 70,708 of record JBAMCP010000204.1, read on the forward strand.
CTGTTTATCCTGGCGGGGATCGCACGTCAATTAGCAGGCAGCTAATCGGGATGGAGAGTACAGGGATCCTGAGGGATCGGAACGTAGACTTCCCCCGGCCGAAATTGTGGTCTCTTATCCTCGCGTGCGTTTCAAAGTCCACGGAGGGCGCGGTTTCCGCTGGTTCTGGGACCATTTTTGATTTTTATCAGAGCGCCGTTTCCACAGAGGGAAACCAGTTGTTCCGCATTCATCTATGCTGCGGCTCTCATGGTGGTTGCAACAACAGCGGGTCGGATCAAATTTCACATAATCAACGGCCATTTTGAATCGAAAATTATGCAGAATCAAGATTAATAATACGCGCGTATTTGCGCAGCAAAGGCTTCACAGGACTCCAAGGGGCCTAAGCGAATTGAAATGCCACGGTTTTGGTAGCGCCCTCGACCAGGCAGAGGGTGGCTCCGGCCATAAACTGCAAAAAGTATGAACAGTGGTTGCAAAGTAGCGCAAACGTGCAACAAACATTCAAAATTAATGCGATTAGGCCCAAGTGAAGGGCAAAATATTTGTTTGCTCTTCATTTCCATGCAAATGGAGGAGGGCCTTGGCCTGCTTTACCTTGGCCCACATTACAGAATATAATCCTCAACTTTTCACAAGAGTAATTACTCAGATGAGAAAATAGAATAGCAAAATATAAAAAGTAATAATATAATGAATTGGAACGCCTAGGGCAGCACAAAGCACAAACGCCATCCACCGTCCTCACAAAAACTGTAATAATAAAGAGCAACATAATATTAATATAACTCATGGGGAATCTTCAGTCGAGCTCGTCCAACTATTATATACTCAGCTAAAATTGTGATGTAACCAAGCCACGGTGATCTTTTCGGATATTTCTGCAGCTCCCATGTGCAGAGGTTGGGACATCATTGAGGATTTCCCCCACACACACAACGCAACGAACCACCCAATGATTCCGTTGGGAAGACGACATGACATTGTAAAAAAACAATATAAACTTGATCTGCCGAGTAGCATAAGAAATTGTAAAACGAAATTCGGTTACTCTAGCTCCGATAATCTCGAAGATCCAGAGAAATATTCAGATAGGCATGGCAATCTATTTTGGGGGAGTATTGTGCTTCGCTCTTTCGGAGCATCTGCCCTCTAAAACTAATATATGTATGTACTTCGTATTTCCCCTAGTGCAATAAATTAAAAAGCAACCGAGTTTCCTTCTAGATTAGGCAAAGGAATCAGCGGGCAATTCAAAGGTTGGCCTGAAAATTGGCCAGTTATTTTCACCGTCACCCAGCCCACGGTGTCTGCTCGGCTGCAGTGTGGGAGGGCGAGTGGGTGGGTGGAAGTGCCGTTTTTTACTTTTGCACATCGAGCGCGTTTTGTTTTCTTTTGTAGCAGCCGGCGTGCCAGTGGCGTGGACGTCGGGGGAACCGACCTACGACAAGTTAGCCGCCATTTGGGGCCCCCATCAAGCGCCACCTGAGCGCCCCTGCGAGTGCCAGTGTGTGGAGGAGGGGGAGTCGTTTTTGGTGGTCTGTTGTCGGTCGCTCTTTTGGCGGCCACACGAAGCCGAGAGAGAAGCCGAACCACGAGGGCAGTCAACATTTGCCTGGAAGCGACGTGCTCGAAAGACAACAGCGACGGCGGCGTCGACTGCGACGTCGCCAAGTCTTGGAAATTTAAGTTTTTTTTTGGTGTTGTTCGTTTTTTTTCCTGCGGTGCCAAAGCTAGCCCAGTGCCTGCCCCAACTCCCGGCCGCCGAGAAGGGTTGGAACTGCCATTTCATTTTCCCTTCGGAGTTGGCTTCGTTTTGTGTGCGGCTGCGGCAGCGGCAACGGCAGCGCGGCAGCGGTGGTAATGGTAACGATAACGGAGGCAGTGGTTGCGACTGCGGCTGTAGCGATGGCGGTGGCAGCTGCGGCCGAAGTCGCTGCCGCAAAACTAGTTTGGCGACGACACCCACTCTTTTGTTTTACCTTTACTGCGGCCGCCGCCGCGGCCGCCCGTCGAAAGCCGACAGTCGGCTACTGGTTTATGGTTGCCTTGCCAGCTTTTTTTTAGGGGTTGCAAATCAAAACGCGGTTTGTTGGTTTTGTATTTTGGCCAAAAATCTCAAGGAACCAGCCAGCCAGCCAACAAGGGGGCGAGTCACCACCAGAGCACCGCATGCAGCGCAAGCGAATGAGACAGACGACTCGTCATCATTTGTTAGATGCGGGTGTGGGCGGGGGCAACCAACACAGAGAGAGCGAGCGAGAGAAAAACAGACAGAAAGAGAAAGAGTGCCTAAGAGGAAAAGAGAGGGGAAAGAGCGCACACGCGAAAAGGTGACGGGCGGGCTAAATTTGAATTTGTGTGCGGTTGTTCTTGTCTACTGGAAGGGGTGGGAGTGACGGCACCACACGTAACGGCAAAGAGTTTTCAGTGCCATTATTGACACTTAAAAAGTGTTTGGCGCCCGCACATCTGCCTGCCTCTCGCTCTCATCACCACTCTGTCGACGGGGGGCATTGCCAACTCATATGCATAATTGCCTGGGTGTTTCGCTCTCTCGCTTGCTCAGCTTCCATTGCCGACTTACCGGGGCGCTCTCTTGGGCCGGGACCAGCCCCGACCCCACCAGCAGGCCGAGCGGCGACCGAGTGATTCTTTGCCAGGCAGGTAATGCCTGCCCCGAACGGCTTGGCTGGTTGCTCTCTGTCGCTCTCTCGCTGGCACTACTCTGATTGCGGCTTTGCTTTTTTTCAGCTCCATCGTTTGTGGGGGATGTGCGTGTTTGCGAGTGTGTGTGTGTGTGTGTGGAAATGTAAGTGGGTTGTTGTTGTTGTTTGTGTGTATTTTAGTTTGGGATTTTCGTGGCATTTTTGTGGCCTTTTGTCTGGTTAACCGTGGTTGGTTATTGGTCAACACACACACGCACACACACACACACACCCACGGGTGGTTATGTTCGGGGCTTGGGTGTATGTGTGTGTGTGTGCAAGTTTAACCACTAAAAAAATATTGACTTGGCCAAAAAGGCTTGATTAACTGTTATCGCTGCTATTAAACGAATGGCAATGCCACCGTTACCGCCGCCGCCGCCGCCAAAAATAACAACAAATTGCACAAAATATACACACATTTGCCATAAAATAAAATTATAATCAATGATGAATTCGATTAAGTTTAAAGCCATTTTAAAGCCAAACACACGCACACACACTTTTCAACTGTGCAAATTATCGAATGGAATGGCCGCGTTTGTCCCTCCCCAACCGGCGTGATGGCGGATTTAACAAGCTTCTATTATTCTACTTAATTCATTTAATTGGCTAGAGAGGCGTTTCAATTGATTTATTTAAATATCTTAAGAATTTAAAACTGCATATATGTATATCAATCACGGAAATCAGCAAACTCCCGATTATATGCGACTGACTGACTGATGTCAGATCAGGGACTTCTAGATTAACGGACGGGGATCCTTGCACAAGGGTATTACTTAATTTGTATCCTATATCATGAAGTTTAGGTGAAGCTGGCAATGGAGGCCGGCCGAATCATTGATCACTGAAGACAGCTGAAAGGCTATGATTAAAATTACCCATAGAAGTAAAGCAAGGATCTCATCAGGGCTGTTTGATTAGTAATATTTGTAGATTATTTCTAGGAAAGTCAGACCAATTGTTATCAACCCTTTGCTAAGCAAATTCGAGACCCGCTCAATTTGTTTCTGGAAATAGTTTTCCCGCAATTAATTCTAGGAAGCTTCTGTGAAAAAACAAATGCGGTTAGGACCAGACTAAGAGAAAAAACAAACCCACAAAATAGGAAAAAACAACCTCCTCATAAAAATTCTGCTCCAGTTTTTTGACCACTTTTAAGTGTGTTTTTTTCCCGATGCTTGGAAATGCAAATTGGTTCTCCGTAAAACCCCGGATCGGTCTAGTTTCAGCGAAAAATAGCCCAAGCCTCGGGACGTCCTCAATTGAAGTCGTCTTTTATGGAGAGCCGTAAAAAAAGAGACTCGGCCAGAAACGAATCATAGAAATGATGTAATTCCGATCGAAATGTGGTCCGGGCCTCAGGTCAGCCGAGAGCGTCCCATAAATTAGACCGCGCCCCAGGAGCCCGAGGGCGAGAAGCTGCGAGCGGGCCGGCTGTGATTGGCCTACAAATTATGCGAAAAACGAGCAGCAAAAAAAAACGAAGGCGGCTTCCTGGAAGCCACCGGGCCCTCAACTTCCGTTATAATTTGCATTTTTTTCCACATCCCCGGCCGCTGACAGCCAGCGACTTGCCTGGTTTCATTGAACGCCCGCGAAGTGCAAAAAAGCAAACGAGACCGAGGGCATCAAATAAAATTGCCCTGCGAATTACCTAAGAAGTGTAAAACGAGACCTGCCATCCAAACAAACACAAACAACGCAAGGAGTGCAAAAAATCGTGCTACGGCCTGGAGTGCGAGGAGTCGTAAAATCCATCAGATGGACAGACAAGTTTTCAATTATGAAGAGCACTGCCCCCGGGACACTTTTCAGACTTTAATTGTCCTGGGCTTTTTTGCGCTCACTTACTGGGCTCTGACTTTCCGTGTATTCGCATTCGGCCGAGTAAATTTGCATAACTCCGGGTCGATCTGAGGATCCTTGTAAAAAAGTAGAGCGCAGAAGCCGCTTGCTTTTCGGGCTAATTGAGGCGGGTGGTGGTTTATGGCCACAGCCAGCGTCGGACCGGCCTGGTCGTAAATCTCGATCTTTAACTTTCCCGGCTCGCACACAAAAAAAAAATGAACTCGAAATTAACACACAACAGATGGAGGCATAAAAAAACTGGAGCGCATTTTCCATGCGCAATTGTGGACAGCGGCGGTGGCCGGTTTGGTTTTTCTTTTTTGTTTTTTGGCCGTGGCTTGGGTTTATTGTGTGGTCGCGGTCTGCACGCCGAAAGGGATATGATCAGGGGCCCCGAAAAAATAAGTAACCGTCGAGCTTGCCCGACTGTGATATATCCTGTGCCTGTGGCTTGGAGTCAAAGTAGCTTTACGATTAACTTAATTGAACTGCGGCGGCCGTCTCCAGGTATCTTAAAGGTACCCTTGAATCTTCAGGTACTGGTAGCTAAAGCGATCGAAGGATCTCTTACAAGAATTGGGTTATTCTTTAAGGCGCTTTGTCGATCGCAGTGGGATTCCTACTAAGCACTTTTATCCAGGGATCCTGCGATTTCATGTGGGGGACGGGGGTAGAGACGCGGTCTTTTCACGTCTTTCCTTGTCTTTTGCTGTTGGCGGGAAGAGGGCCTTGCAATCCTTGACGATTGCAGTCTTTCACCGTGTCCTTCTGCTCACCACCTTCCCGGCTTGATTATTCCGTGGGCGCTGCCAATGTCCCCGCTGTCGGTTGTTGTTTGTTTGCACAACACAAACACGACAGCAACAACAAGTCAAAGAAAGGGTCATTGCGAATTCCGTTGACGTTTTTACGGCGCATTCAGCAAACCAAACAATTCAAAGGCAAACGGAGTCGTCGACGAAGGCAAGGAACCCACAGGATACGAGCACCAACCAAGGCCAACTCCTTCGCTTGATGCAAAGAACCAACCACACGGACAGCCAGACAGGCCACTAGATTCGCGATTCACGATTCACGAATCCTTCGCCCTATTGTTCCTGGGTGGCGGCGGCGTTTGCCGGGAAAAAATTCGAAATCCCGGAAAAAAACAGTCGGACAAAGTCAAGCAAAGTAATAAAAAAGTGAACATCAACAAAAGGAAAAGGATTCGCTCATGCTGAAAGCGACACCCACGCCACATCCTTTCGGCTTTACGTGTTACCTTCTCTATTCTCCTTCCTCCCCTTGCTTTTCTCAATGGAACCACCGCGGCCTCTGTTATCTGCCATGGCGTGGCTTGGAATGTGTGCATTACCCCGACCCGCTCAGAATATCCGTGCTTTTCGAAAATTTTATGGTTTGTTTAACAAAACGCAACGTTATATAAGCCTGACAGGAGCGTTTACCGTTCGCCGTTTACCGGGAAGACGACGACCAACTGCGGGTTCGCGCGAATGGGCGGCAGTAGGAACGGGCAACAAAAGTAACTGACGGGTTCCATAAACATTTAGACGTGGCAGGAAGACCGGGTTAAGGCAAGGATGCCCGGCGGCCGGCGGTTTTATGAGCTTGCAGGAAGTGAATAACGCTAAGCAGTCTTGGATGCACAGTCCGTTGACAGTTGCTTCGACCGACAGCCATGTTTTTATACCCTGTACTAGAAGTACAAGGGTATAATGTGTTTGTGCGAAAGTATGTAACATAGAGAAGGAGACGTCGTAGACCCCCCAAAGTTACCTC